>KV722701.1:0-17885 GCA_001687445.1 Obba rivulosa | reverse complement strand
AGTTGGCTGCTAGCTGCCCGAACTTACTTGATGGTTTGATCATGTCATGTGCCAAACACTTTTGGCGCGTGACACCGCATGCGCCTGTCATTCCAAAACAAGTATGCCTTTTTAAAGAAGGTTGACAGCCTGGAATTATGAAGCACCGAATGGGAATGTGAGAAACTTGAAGTGGTTGGTGACGAGCTGGATGAAAATAGAAACAAATGCACCAAAACTTTGAAACTTTGGAAGTGCAACCCGATTAAATGTATTAAAGAGCTTATGGGCAATCCCGAATTCCGCGAGCACATGAAATATGCACCTGAGCACCTGTACTGTGATCCCGAGGGCAAACAACGGCTCTATGAGAATATGTCAATGGGCAATTGGTGGTAGAAAATGCAGGAGAACTTACCTAAAGGTGCTACGATTGCACCTGTTATACTCGCCTCGGACAAGACATTGTTATCTCGCTTTAGCGGAGATAAGTTTGCATGGCCTGTCTATCTTAGCATTGGCAATATCGACAAGAGCATTTGGCGCAAACCTTCTATGCATGCTACCGTTCTAATTGGCTATCTTCCCGTCTCAAAACTCGAATGCTTCTCAAAGCAACACCGGGCCTTGGAAGGCTATCGCCTCTTCCATCAATATATGTGTGAGCTCCTGGCTCCCTTGATTGTGGCCGGTCGTAATGGCGTTGACATGGTCTGCGCTGATAGCCTCGTGCGACGTGTCTACCCTATCTTGGCGGCGTACATTGCGGATCATCCTGAGCAGTGTTTGATTGCATGCTGCCGTGAGAATCTTTGCCCCAAGTGCTGCGTGGCCCGGGATCAACGAGGGGGCACCATGCGTTGGCCGATGCGGTCAGTTACAGAAGTCTGTAGCATCCTTGAGGCTGCATCTCAGGGTGCAAGTCCTGTAAACTTCAAGAAATGGGGGTTGCACACTATCAACCCATTTTAGAAGGACTTACCCCACGCCGACATCTTCCATTCCCTGATGCCAGATATCCTTTACCAATTGCATGAAAGTGTATTCAAGGATCATATCATGTCGTGGGCAACTGCTTGCACAGAAGGCGGGAAATTAGAGGTTGATTGTCACTTTAAAGCCATGCCAAAGCATCCAGAGCTGCGCCATTTCAAAAAAGGGATCTCGCTTGTCTCACAGTGGACCGGGACCAAGTACAAGAACATGGAGAAGGTGTTTCTCAGTGTTCTGTCAGGCAGAGTGGAAGAGGCTGTGATACAAGCAGTGCATGCAGTCCTAGACTTCATCTATTACGCACACTTTAAGGTGCACTCAGATGACTTATTGAAGCAGCTTGAGGATGCCTGGAACACATTCCATTGTTACAAGCACGTCTTCGTTCATCTGGGCATTTGAAGCGAATTCAACATTCCAAAGATTCATTTGATGCAGCACTACGTCACATCGATCTGAGAGCTTGGGACTGCAGATGGATATAGCACCAAAGGTCCAAAGCATCTACATATCGAGTTCGCAAAGATGGCCTACAATTTTAGCAATAAGAATGGCTATGTGGTTACAATGCCAGAAGGCAGCACAACACCAGAATGACTATATTCGTTGGGCACCAGCTCAGGACCAGATCGCCAAGTCACAGGAAGACGAAGATTTTGATAATGGCAAGTCAGACTCAGAGCCCAAAGATAAGCAGTCACCACAGGCCTCACACAAAGCACCCAGTCAGGCCGAAGAGAAAGAGCAGCTAGCAAATGGTTTCAAAATTGTGAAGAAGCCAGCTTACGTGCGTGCAAAGGTGTCTGAGCTGGTCAAGGACTTTGGCGCTGTTGACTTCACATGCTGTTTGGAAGATCGGTTATGCCAGCTGGCCGGCCCTTCATCCTACAGAAGAACAGGTGACATGTCTTTTATCATAGAGAACTCATCAGTTGCTATTTATACGCAGTTCAAGGTCAAGCTGCCCCACATTCCACAAGTCTCTTTGATACTGAAGACTACCATGGACACTATCCATGCTCATTCGGCACAGGCAGCCACTCTTGGAGAATCCCCCGGGCTGGCATTCTCGGAATTCGCTAATGTGTGCGTATGCTGTATCTTGCATTATCTATTGAACTTAAAAAAATTTATTAGAATGGCGCGTTGCACAGGTTCGCGTCATCTTCAAGCTGTCGAAAGCCATATGCTATACCGCCGGAATAAGCTTGGATCACGCTACACTGCCACTTGTGTATGTCGAATGGTTCACATCCTTCAACACGTACAATAGAGTAAATGGGTTGTACACTCTATCGAGGTCAACCCGTCAGCACCGCCGGTTTGCTTCAATCATACCAATTACTGATATTATCCGCAGTTATCACTTAATTCCTGTTTGGGGAACAAGCATGGATCGGACATGGACGTCTGATACTGTTGTAGAGTTATGTAAGAAATTCTATTTTAACCCATATCTTCATTATCATGACTTTGTAGAGTTCCAGTATCTTGTTGATAGGGATGAATTATAATTATACAGTACTAATCTTACAAGCTCCTCGCATATGGGAAATTGAGCTCTATATGAAGTATAGTAAGTACTAAGTCCATCATATAGTGATCAGTAACAGCCGGTAATCCGACGACACACTATAGAGGCTATGGGCGCTACATAGCGTGGCCGGACACTACTTGACTGGACCTTTTTTTCTGATGTGGGCATGCTATGGTGTGGGACACTTAGTCACCGCTACTTTTGTGCAACCAAAAGTGGGCACGCAATTTTTGCCTAATCTCTTACCCATCTAGTAGAAATGCTCAAATTCATGTTAGGAACAAAACTACTAGAGTGATTAGCATAAAACTCAAAACTGAGCGAGATTTTTTTTGACCCACCCTGATTTGGCCGCATGACTAATCATTCCTATTTATGGAAGGTATTATACCTGATATAGTAAGTTTACTCCCCTATCTCCCACACGAGTGTCTCCGGGACATGTCTGTGCGACGTAAACTTCCGTGTACCGAACTGCTTCTGGTCCTTTTCTTCTCGTGCGTGGGCAGCAGCTTTATGACAAGATGAAGATACCATGGGTCCAGAGGTCTCAGAGATGACAGAGATCCCATTTTTCGATACACTCCTGGCCGTTGTCGTCTGCGACCTGTGCCGACATGTAGTGCAATAACTCTCTACCGAATTGTAGATAATTACAATATATTTTACTTAAATTTTTTCGAGGTGGAGGTGCCGACCCAAATTGGCCGCTGCACAAAACTAGCGGCGACTAAGTGTCCCGCACCATACGATGTAGCGCTCATTTGCACAGCCCCCACGCGAGAACCACGCGACAGGCGTCCCTGCAACACATCCTGCACCGTACGTGCGACACACGCTCAGCATATGATATGTTTTATCGGCAGGGACCTGCAGGGACGGGCCCTGATGCGCAGCGGGGAGTCCGGAGGGACGGTGCCGGTTTAGGGTCTCCAGCTCACCATGACCTCTATCCCAAAATTCCAGCTCAACACTGGTACTAGCATTCCGGCCATTGGTACGGGAACCTGCGCAGGTGCACATGAGGAATTGCTAACCAGTGGGCCAGGCTTGGGAGTCTGGGCGGGCTTGAAAGATGAGGAGCGTGCAGTTGCCGATGAATGGATTGTTCCTGCCTTGAAGGCAGGTGTCTGAGGCGGCTACGCCGATGGGCCACTAATGTATGCATAGACGGGCTACCGCCACATGGACACAGCATGGCTATATGGTGCGCACATTCATAGAGAACGAAGTCAGAGACTGGCCTGAGACATGAGTGCTAGGTACCGAGAACGCCGTTGGGACCGCGGTCAGGAAGTCAGGCATACCTCGTGAAGAGATCTGGATCACTACCAAACTCCCGTACGTCTCTTCGCCACGAGCCATTGCCATTGTGAGGGTACGATTTCATGGAGTGCGCGATAGATGGCACCATCACAGCAGAGTGCAGGAATCTATCCAGGAGAGCCTCGATAACCTCGGAACGGATTATGTCGACTTGGTGAGCAAGATCTCAGGATTGAAACTCTACCTCATCTCTTCTGACCAGTATACTGCAGTACCTCATCCACTGGCCGCAGGCATTCGCTTACGACCGTGAGCATTGCTCCCCTCATACTCGGCGATTGCACTACATTGCTCATTACGCAGCCAACACCCCACGAAAGCGGGGTCCTCTCCTAGAAAAGCCTACATTCAACGAGATCTGGACCGAGATGGAGAAGGTCTATGCAAGCGGCAAAGCCAAAGCCATTGGTGTCAGCAACTTCTCAGTCAAGACGTAAGCGTGCGCAACCTGCCGCGGCTTCTGATTCCTAGTCTGGGGTTGATATGATTACATCTAGCCTCGAGGAGCTCCTAACAACTGCCAAAGTTGTTCCAGCCATCAATCAAGTGGAGTACGTCCCTGCTCCCGCTCTGTGTCTCCATGCTTATACGCTCCCAGACTGCATCCATACCTCGTCCAGTCAGACCTGAAGGCCTATTGCGACGCCAAGGGCATCCACCTTCAGGCGTACACTCCGACAGGTACGTGTACACCGGAGATCATGTCTCTAGCTACTCAGGCTGACTCTCAAAAGGCTACGAGAGGGTCCGCCAGGACCCGCTGATCGCGCAGCTCGCGGAGAAATACAAGGTTACTCCTGCGCAGATCATCCTCTCGTGGCATGTTGGCCGCGGCGTGTCCGCCGTTCCCAGGAGCCACAACTCGCAGAGGCAACAGGACAACATCACCGTGAGCGTCTCGCTCAGCTTTGTATGCAGGGTTCGCCTCTGACGAGCTTCTATGCAGCTTCCGGTCCTCGAGGAAGAGGATCTGACGCATATCACTGCCCTGGACCGCAACGAGCGCATCTGCAACAAGGCGGACGAGCACGGATACCTGAACGGCTGGACGTATGAACAGCTTGGTTGGTGAACGGTCCCAGAAGCCCCAGCAGCAAGAACCGTGTATTGTAATCGTGACGAAGAATAGAATCCATGCCGCTGTGTCACGATCCTTCTCCTGCCCGTGGTGTCGTTGATGCTCTCGACAAGGCTCGCATGGACTTTGACAGGCCGATGTGTCAATGCCGTTCGCGCGGCTGACGAGATCTACGCGGGAAATCCGTCGCTTCGGTTGAATCACTCGAAGTGTCGGCGTTGTTGGCAGGAGATCTTGCAATGGTGTGCTAGCCTTCCACAGGGTCGTCGAGTAGGCGTTCATTTTGTGGCACATCATTTTATAGCGCCCATTCGCACAGGTGACAGCACCCACGCGAGAGTTACGCGAAATGGGCGTCCCCAAGCTCAGCTAGAGAGAAGACAAATTCAGGCCGCACCCTTCATGAATTTTAGAACACAGACGACAAAGCAAGGTCGCTGATAGCTGCTAAGCTGACATGGTTCAACTTTGGCAATAGGGGCTTTTGGGAACGTCAAGCAGGCTCATCAGAAAGCACTCATGACATATTGTTCTAGGAAGCCGTGAAAAACTCAGAAGCCACGGTGTCCACGGCGAGTGACGCTTAAACTTTGGATTGTTCATCAGGACACAGTACCCATCTTTAACGCTTTAATGCTACTATCTACCACGATTGGGGACGAACATGACATACACCTGTGACAGTCCTGGGATTACATAGCAGGAATCGGGAACCTATGACAGTCTCCAAACACAACAGCCGGCGCACAACCAGTCTACTGACCGACACAGCCCTTCGCCCCTCGCTCTACGTGTTCCCAGGTTTGGCGTGCTCCTCGCTCTACGTGTTCCCAGTTCTGGCGTGCTCCTTGTTCTATGTGCTCCCAGTGCCGGCGTGCATTCTCCAGCTCTATGTTCTGCCATTCGCGCTCAGCACGTTGCTGTGCGGCGATACGCTCCGCTTCTTCCTGCATACGCCTCAGTTCCTCGTCACGCTGGCGAGCGATGCGTTCTGCTTCTTCCTGAAGACGCCTCAGCTCCTCGTCATGCTGGCGGGCGATGCGCGCCTCCTCCTCCAGTCGCTGCTGCATTTCCCATGCCTGCTGCGCGGCTTGCCTGCGTTCCTCCGCTTGCCTTGCCATCATGCGCTCATGCTCCGCCTGCGCCCTTGCCTGTTCCTCAGCAATTCGGGCACGCTCCTGCTCTAGTGCGCGCCTGGTCTGCTCTTCTCTGGCTGCGACAGCCGCTGCGTGTTCCCGTTGTGCGCGCTCCACTTCTTCCTGGTGCTTCCGCTTCTCTTCTTCAACTTCCCTGGCGAGCTCCACGGCCGCGGCCGTCTGGTCGATTCCTCTGTGCTGGTTGACGATCTCGTCTTGGATCTGTAGCACCTCCGGGTTGTTGTTGATTAGTCCAGCAAGGATGTGGTGCGCCGAAGCGAGGGTCCTGTCATGCCGGAACATCCGGGCTCCCTTCTCCAAGATGGGCTTGAATAGCACGTCGTCCGTCGCGAGTTCCCTCTCACGGGCAGAGCCAACCTCCTCTGAGACTTCGCCCCACATGTTTGTGACGATCAAAACGTTCTTGAGCGTCCCGTCCCCACACAGCTTCCTGAACACGTTGAAATTACGTCTGGAGATGCCGCCCATGCGGAAGTCTGAGATCCTATGCATGTAGATGATGCCACTCAGTTTCTTCTGATTCTGGTACCTGCTCGTAGGATTGGTCAGCATGGCCAGGGCGGCCCTCCAAGCGGATACGTTGTCGACTCACGCATTGGAAAGATAATCGGCTTTGGCCTTCAAGATATCCATGTCGGAACGCGTCGTGTCGTCGAATCCCGGCGTATCGATGAGGTTCATCTCACGGCCGAGGAACGAGAATCTTCCGGATGTCTGCACTTCCACCGTGCAGGACCTGAGGCCATCGTTGACCCCGAGGTTGGCGCCACTGACCAGGTTGATGAACTAGGATACATCTGTTAGCGCTCGAGTACTCAGGCCTCAGAGCTTCCGGGTATATTCACTGTACTCTTCCCGGAACCTGTAGCACCCATGACACTTTCGTTGCCGAATTGTATCAGTCGATATCGTTTGTCATGTGGAACTAGTACTCACGCAATGGTGACTTCCGAGTCCGCCATTGTGGTAGTCGCACTAGTGAATGGGATGGGAGTCCTGAGGTGCGTTTAGTGCGGCTTTCGCCGCCATAATATCTGCTTGACGTCGCTGCGGCGAAGTCGTCGCGCCGTTCCAGCATGTATGAAGGGTGTAATAGACGCTTGTGTATCCGAAGTATGTGGATTCCGAAGTGTGTCAATTACGAAGTATGTGGATGTAGAAATCAGCCCTCTAACAGACCAAACTCGTATGAAAATACTGAGCTTCGCACTCCATCACGTATTTGTCGCGTTGGTAGGGCTATATCTTAGGACTTTGAAAAAGAGGGTGCATGATGCAAAGTCGCATTTCCACACTCGTAGTATGTGAAGATCCCTGCAGCAGTGTTCTGATACTTGGCCCGAGAAGATCATGCGTAGTCGCCGGCCTCACGCCGCTTCTATATTCGAGCGATCCGCGACAGGCAGGCCTCTGCGGCGTAGTTAAGCTTTGGTCAACATGCGCCGGGAAGCACTTCCTCGTGCGGGCAGGCGGAGCTATGTATTCAAGCACCCGCACGCACAGGACCTAGAGTACCTCCATGTAGGAGCCACAGCTCGCGGAGGCAAACGGACAACACTGCCGTGAGTGTCGTCTCACCACTGTATCTGAATCCACGTGCGTTCAGAGGTCCGTTCAGCTCAGCATCCCCAGGTGTAAAAGAAGATACATGCATGAGACCGGGAATGCGATTATATACAGAAGAAGATGCAGACACAGAAATCCGAGCGATCCATACCGTCCGACCAGCGCATCCCACTCTCCACGATTCAGCACACCGATCACAAGTCCTCCCGTTGATCGTACACATCGTATGCTGGCTCCGCCCCCGCCCTCTGCAGATCCTTCGAAACGCGCTCCGCGCCCTCCATCACGCGCAAGAGATTGCGTCCGGTGAGCCCTGCGAGCTCGAAGCCGTCCCAGCCGCGGCGGTACATCTCGGCAATCTGTTCGTATGCATGGTATTATCATTCTAGGTTCCAAGCAGACGCATGGTGGAACCGTACCAGAGCGGGGTACTTGGAGACGTCCTCGAGACCTTCCGGCACGTCGCCGATGCCATCAAAGTCGCTGCCGAGCCCAACGCTGGAAACCGCCAGTCAGAATGCAGAAACAGTTTACATGGAGGAAAAGGAACGCACTGTGCTTTCCCGGTCACGTTTGCGATGTGCTCGACGTGATCTGCCACGGTCTGTACATTCGCCTCTCCGGGATCGGCGACGAAGAACGGCGCGAAGTTGACCTACGATGTCTCACCCTCAATAGAGAAGGCAGTAATAAACACAAGTTGTGTACCATAACGACTGCATCTGTCTGGTTTGGTCCCGTCCCTACGAGCTCCAGGATGTCATCTGGCACATTACGCGGAACGTTATGGACTGCGCGAGCGGATGAATGCGACCAAATAACCGGTGCCTAAAGTACTAAAAGTCAGTAAAGTCCATAAGATGACTTAAGCAGATATTACACACCTTAGAGTACTTCAATGCCTGTCGGGCAGTGTCGTCCGAAGTGTGGCTGAGGTCCACTAACACGCCAATGCGGTTCATTTCGCGAATCAACGCATATCCTAGCTTGCTACTCGAACGATTAAATGCTTAACGCGAGAGATTGTTCGCAGCGAGTCAACATACCTAAGACCGCCCCACTTCGGCTTGATACCTGGTTGCAGTCCGCACGAATCGGCAAATGCGTTGTGGCAAGTATGCGTGAGCGTCACATAGCGCACACCAAGCTCCTGGTATTGCCTGAGCACAGCAATAGAGTTGCCGAGCTGATGCCCTCTGGGAGCCATGAGGTGAGATCACGTCATAAGGTTGAGTCAAGGAACGCACCCCTCGACGCCGAGCAGACTCGCGATTTTGCCACGCCTGATGGTGTACTTGATATCCTCGGAGGTGAGGGCTAGCTCAAAGGTCTAATCTAGATTGGCATAATCTGCGCGCAGATACAGGATCCAAAGCACGCACATCTGAATATTTGGTGATGAGCAGCTTGCTGACATCAATTTGTTCGAGGGTATCTCTGCGAGTCTTTGAGCGAGATAGTGGGTGTGAAATGTGAATGCGACATGCCTGACGCGCCAGGTGGCGTTTAGGAAGTCGTAATGATCATCCTCGTAACTTTCTTCGGGGCATCCGACATAAGTTGACCTGGCACAGTATCAGCGTGCACATCCGCAGCAAACTATCTCGTGACCAGCTGCGCCTGGTGACATCTCGAGCGCAGCGATCAGGTACCGGTGGTGGAGAGGAACATACCAGAAGAATCCGCCCACTTTTCCTTCCCTGAGGCGCGGGATATCAACATGACCAGGCATCTGGCTGTTCAGGTCGACCGCAGAGACGTTATTGTGGTATCTGCTTCGAACAAGAATGGGGAGGTCTGCAGGTGTACATATAAGCGCCATTCAAGCATCACCGTCGCGTGAATGCAGAAACGCACCTATATGACCATCCTAGGAAGTGCGGAACCATCGGTGAGCCTGGAGATGTACGAGTACCCTCTCAGACTTACAATGACAGGTGCGGACTCCAGAAGCCTCCGGGCTGCCCGCTCTGGGTTCTTCGGCAAGGCGCCAATCGCACGCCCGACATTATCCCAGAAAAATAGCACAAGAACCAGTGCAACGATAAAAAGGACAATGAGCGCCCCATGCGTGATCAAGCGGACGCGCAGCGCTCGCCAGCGGTTGGCATCGTGCTTGGCGGCGTCGCCGTTCAGGCTGGCATCGCGGGCGAGATTCTGCTCGACGGGCTCCCCGAGTAGCGGCGCGCGCTCGTCGTCGTTGCTGGCCATGGTGGAAGGGAAGATGGCTGCGTGAGCGACGCCTGGCGCGCGCCGCGCGACCTCTGCAGCTGAGCTTGCGCTTCCGCATGTGCCATGCATGACGACATCTGCCCACGTGCCCGTCGATCACGGTCGCTGGCGCTAAGTACCACGAGTTGGGCGCAGCAAAGAATGTACAGCTACTTAGAGTCTAGCGACTCTCGCTTTATCTTACAGGCCGAAGCAGGTATACAAATCCGCGCATATCCTTACAGATCCTCCTGCGCAAGCCACCTCCTCACCAGCTCCAGTGATTCCCTGGGCTTGTCATACGGCGCCTTGCATCGCATACGAGTCAGCATTCCAATTAAGTATACGATCGTCAGTTCGGCGAGCTCACCATGTGTCCTGCACCGAAGATTGTCGCATATGTGAATGGGCCTGCGCTCCGCGTCAGGCCCGCAGACACGCCATCGACTTCCCATTCCCTCAGAGGCTGCGAGGCGAACTCGACTTGACCCGTCCACTCCACACCGAGCGTCATTTGTTCATTTCCAACCTGAGAACCATCACGTCAGCCAAGTTCGAAGGTCTGTAGCGCGTGGACATGGAAGAAGACGCACCCAATTACAGAGCAGATCATTTGCCCCGACGTAGATCAAGGCGCGAACACCCCGCTCCAGCAGCGCCCCGATGTAGTAAGGCGTCGGGAACATTATGTCCATTCTCGCCCAAAATGCGCTGTTGACTTCTTCGTTGATCGAGCTGAAGTTCCCCGCGGCCGCATCCACTCCCAGAGTCTTTCGCACGTCTGGGCGGTTCAGGAAGGTAGATATGTTTCTATGGATCATTCATCAATAACTGACACGATATAGTTAAGATCAATAGCAAAGCATACTTGGAGATCGGATAGCAGAGGGTATCCTCGTATTTTCCTTCGCTGGTGAGTGGGGTTAGATGGTCACGGCATGGCAGTCACGAATATGAACGTTGCAGACCAGAGCTTGCTAATATCATACGGATTGTGCCCTGCATTATTTGCACTGAGTTGATGCAAACCCCCACACCCGTGAAACGCACCTGTCGCGTAGAACGCCCGCGCATGGTTATCCTCGCAAAATGGGCGTGCAGCACTGCAGTCTATAGCGTTAAACTGGTCATCGCAGCTCCGAAACAGGGTCTCGCAGCGGTTCCGCTAAGATCGTCAACATCGTGTAAGTGATGCATACGGAGCCAGAGATGAAACGGTACAAACGATTTGCTTCAGCCTTACGCAAGTGCTGACACATGGTGTCAGATCTTCCGCTTCCTAGCGGTTAAATGGAGGCGAAAGTGCTTACCTGATGGTTTGAACAGGCGGGACGGATATGTTCTGGCACTGCATATTGTACCAAGTGAGCACCATCGATGGCCAATGCGAGCAACCATTCCCTATTGATATCGGCGACTCATTAGTAGCTGGTAAGTGGGAAGTAAAGTATATCCGAGGACCTATCATTATTGAGCTGAGGTTCACCGGTGTGAGACCCGCTTCGATCAGTTTCGCATTCTGTTCATAGACGGCCGTTGCAAACACAGGAAGATAGCGGCCCTAATTCATGACATGAGGTCAGACCGATCCACATGCTTCCGGTCAAGTAGAACTCAGATGGATGCATACCCCATACGACTCGCCGGCCATATGATACGGGAGGCCCTTGAACTTGGTGAAATGTTCGAAGAAGATGGCGCTGAACGCGGCAATATCCTGCCCCGCGTCGATCGAGTTGTCCACCGATTCGCCATACTCTGCGTATGAGTATCCAACTCCGACGGGCTGATCGACGAAGAAGATGTTCGCATGCTCGTTCCACGAGTATGGGTTGAATGTTACATTGTCGGCACTTGTCACCCTGCATGGACCTAACACACGATGCGTGGGTCAATATAAGTACAGAGACAAAGAGTCGGACATACCGAGCTCCATGAACAGTCCTAGGGAGGATGAGCCACCAGGACCACCATTGGTCCAAAAGATGACATCATCTTTTTCAGGGATACCTCTACTCTCGAAAAAGTAGAAGAAGAGGTGTTTCGCCTCATTATCGATATAGCCGGTGTAAGCCCTGGACAGCAACCAACCCGTAAGACTCCAAGCACGATACGGTGGACAAATGAAGACTCACGGAACCGTTCCATCGCAGAAGTTTGACTTCTTGACACGCACGCTATGATGAGGGAACAGCGGATGATCCAGGACCGTGAACTCCGTCGCCGATACCGCGCTCAAATCTCCCAATGGCGTAAACAGTCCAGCGTCATACATTTCAAACGCGCTATGGGAGCCCGACTGGAGGGTGCCCCTTGGAGGAGCGTCCCAGAGTGACTTCCCCTGTTTCAGCGCGTCCCCAAATTGCTGCAGTGGCCATTGCGCGCTGCCACGCGCAACCGCGACAGAGCTGAGTAGAGTCAGACTGAGCACCCCAATGGAGATCATGATGGTGGTCCGTGACGCATAAACGGAACTGTTGTCGCCTTAGTCTTGTACCACTGGAGACGCCTGCTGCGACTGCAGCCGTGAGAAGGAACCATGTGCTCCAGATAACCCCACAAGCACTGTTCCTTGTTGCGCGCTGCGAGTGCGCTCCCGGCGCAGGCGGCTTCTGCTGCGCGCTGCGTAAAAGGCGATCAGCGGTCCAATGGTGCCTAAGAAAGTGACTCGACGCAGGGCTGGGGGGATTCGTGCAGCGGAGGTCCTCCTGATAGTGACGGTTGAACGATGAGATCTGAGAGGTCATGTGGCAATTCATACTGGGAAAACATTGCGTCGGCGGATGCATAAACGAGACGTCCCTCGCTGTTACCCGAATGAAGTATGATTCGAGAAACAAATGCCGCATCAGCACCGCTGTCTCAAGTTGAAGAAGGCGGCCGCCCAAAGTCACGTGGAGAGGTCTTGCGAGTCGTGTGTCCTCGGACCGAGATGCCCTCTCTCTGTCTTGACCCGAACAACTCGTAACTTCCGCCGCTATCACAGTTCTGCTCGCGCGAACTGGAGTTTGCTGATTACCATCAATACATAGCGTTGATTCTCGACCGCCCGAGGCTTTAACGTGTTGACGCAGTCCGCTGCGGTGCCGTGCTACCTTCAAACTGTAGCCATGGCTCGCTGCTTGGTCTGCTGCCGCACCGTCATCTTCCCACTTATGACCGAGCCGTGTTGGCGTGATATTAGACATACAGCTGATCCTAATCTGTGCCGCCTCCGATCACCGTGTCTCTAGGTTCAGCATCGTGGCACTCTCAATCGAATGGAAGCCAGAATTCCGCATTGAATCCCGGAGTTCGTGAACCTAATAACGTCGAACGTGGACGGAGATGAAATTTCGTGGCCAGCCGCATTGTAACCTCATGTTCGCTGCGAACAACCTTGTCTGTCAAAATCGCTAAGTACTTATAAGAAGCCGCTGCTGAACTTGGACTCGGATGCTGTGTCCCGGTTGCATCTTGGACTTGACAAAGAAGCTGTGCTCCCTTCTTACTATACCTCTCAAGTCAAAACCAGTCATGGATCAGCGTGCTGAGACGGTTCGGATGGTCCCCGATGTCGCAATTGCTTCTGACGAACGACTGTCTGGTTTGCCTTCGCCACTCCATACGAGCGAGTCGAGAACAAGTGGTATGAAAGAAGAAGCTGGTATTGGCAGAAGTACCGAGCCTGACACCAACAGTACCCGCAACGCCACAGCTCTCGTCGCGGAAGAGCCCAATGCTACACCGGACTCTCATGTGAGAAAATCTCCGTGTTAAAACCGGCCATTGCTCATGACTGTCTCGGCCAGGCGCTGTCGAGCTCTAGTGCTCCTGCTCAATCTACTTACCAAAGGCTCAGGGCTGAGTGCCAAGATTGTTGGAGACTATCGGCGCTTCTTTTGACCATAGTAACGAATGTGCGCGTGGATGTAAGTGATATATTCTATACTTCGGCCATCAAAAGCTAAGCTACCTGCGATAGGGATCCCCCTTGAATGAGGACCCTTGTTTGAATAAACTGTTCGAACAACTTCGTGTCCTATTGAATACTGTGTATCCGTCTCTAGTATCAGAAGATGAATTGACACCTCAAGCCATCATGGTGGACTTCTCGAATGAGGTACATGCAACAATTGTAGCGAGTGGTCAGATACTAACCTTCCAACAAGGTCTACGGCTTGCTGTTTCATCTCGCATTGGAGCTCGGAGTCGTACCAGAGATACTCCTGAACAATGCAGATCTGGACAGAGACTCATCGTCCCTATTTGATCGGTTCAAGGTGACACGCGAGGCTCGAAGACAACTTCTGCAGATCCTGCTGAAGCAGTGCAAAGCTTGTATAGAATCTACACTTCAGACTGGACACAACGTGAGTCGACTTCATGCGGACAGGGCAGATATGAATGTACTGTTTACTTTTCGCCGACCAGGATGGCCATGGGAGTGCTGCTGTAGCTGCCACTTCTCACGAAAAATTTGGCAATGGCGAGCCCGCTGCTATGCTTCAGTATTCATTCGACAAATTGGTGGCTTTGTTAGCCTTGATGTCGCACAACTCAGATGTATGTGGTATCAGACCTACATGACTTTCGCTGCATGCTTACTACAGTACTATTGCCTTAGGATGTATCTCTGGAGCCGCTCTCGCGCCAGCTGCGCTCTTTGCTGGATGTCACAGTTGCTACTGCAGGACGTCAAAATGATCTGGAGCGACCATATATACCAGACTTCTTCAACGAGGTTGGTGTGATTCTGTCATATTATGATAAGTTCTGGATGATCGATACTGTGAAAGGTCCAGGGTTTCCTTCTCAACCTTTCTTCCGAATTGTGCGGATTCCCCCACGTGCCATCTACCTTAGATGACGCTCGAACCTCTGATCAAGCCTGGACTCTGCAAAGGTCGCGGCGGCGGTTGTTGGACACATTGACACGATTGCGGGAATGGAAGCCTGTCCCATCAGACATCGTGAATGTGTATCCCCGCGTGTGGACGCGGAACGGTTCCTCATCACAATCGATGAGCTCGTCCCTCAGTCCAGCTTCACACTCCTGCTCTTCTGCTCCAGTGGCCAAGGATGTGATTTGGTTGGGCGGCAAACACGACGGGAGCCCTCTGTCATCTCTCCAGGACTATATGTATCTTCGCTACGGGTCGCATTCAGAACTCTCCAGACTTGAAGAGTCCAACATCCGGGAATTCGCAGCCTTATTTCAAAGCTATCTGACGTTCGGGCTCCTTGAGGCTGTTGTGGAGCAAGCCATCCCTGAGCGCCGCCTCCTGGAGGCAAAGCCGAACGGCGAAAGTGTAATCTCGACTCGAAACCTCCACCAAATCTTTCGCGACTTCATGGACCGCGCTGAGGCAGTACGACAGACGGACACCGACGCGTATAGGAGGTGGCATGCCCGTGCGCTAACAGCGCTCAAGATTGCCAACTCTACTCTTGTACATATGGTTGATGAGCCGTCTATTTGCCCCTTTACCAGAGCAGGCATCCATCCGGAAGACGTGGCTAGAATACTGCTCGCGATTGCGGGAATCGGAGAAGCTCTATTCAGGCAGTGCTTCTACTTTCAAACGGAGATTACTGTCCCCCTCAGCTGGACGATCGTCCGGTCTATTTCGCAACCCCATGTCCGAGAAATGGTTGCAGAAGGATGGTGCCCATTTACAATCGCAAAGCTTTCGTCATCCACGTGTCTACTCGGATATGCGAGCACCTGCAAGCCGGTTGTCCGCGATGGCGTCGGGCCGAAGGGTCATGCTGGATGCACCACGGAAGTGTGTGTAATGAACACAATCGACGCCACGATGTATCATAACCGCCATACCGTGGAAAGCTGTCAATGTTCATATTCACGACCTCCGTCTCAGCAGATAGCCACTATGCTCACTCATGGGGACATTCCCGTCATCACTATCACGGATACCAGTGTTATCGCTTCTCAGAGCGACACCTTGAACATGATCTGTACTAGCGCTACCAAGACCCCATACGTTGCTATCTCACACGTCTGGGCAGACGGCCTCGGGAGCACTACCGAGCAAGGACTTCCAATCTGCCAGCTTCGCCGGCTGGCATCACTCACTCGGCGACTGGTAAGAGGAGGAACATTCTGGATCGACGGGCTCTGTGTGCCCGGGCAGAAGGAGTGCCGGAAGCGTGCGATAGGACTCATGGGCCAGACCTACAGGCAGGCCTCTATGGTCCTGGTCATTGACTCTGGAATCCGCTCCTGTTCGGTCAACGCACCATTGGAAGAGAGATTGCTGCGGATCGTCACATCAGGATGGATGCAACGACTGTGGACATTACAAGAATCCGTCTTGGCCTGCCAGCTCATATTCGAGTTCGCAGATGGTTTGGTCGCAATGCAAGATCTGATACCCCGAACCCCATGCGACTTAAGTCATCCTGTTCGAATTTGTTTCTACGGAGACATACTGTCCTTGATGAAGACTATATTACGAAATCAAACGAACAGCGCAACATCGCAGTCCGGGTTGGGCCTCGGTGAAGTAGCGGTTGCGTTACAGTACAGGACCACCAGCAAGCCAGAAGACGAAACGATCGCCATTTCCAGCCTGCTGGATGTCGATGTTCTGGAGCTCATGCATGCTCCACCTGGAAAGCGGATGATGACCCTCTTGATAATGCTACGCCACTTACCCTTCGACATCCCATTCGTCAAAGGACGAAAACTGGATGAACCGGGATTCCGATGGGCTCCGCAGTCGCTCATGGGACATGGTGGACAGCTCATGAGCGTGGAAAATTCGAAGTGCACTGCCGTGTGCACCCGGGACGGTCTTTTCGCAAGATATGGAATTATCTTCTTCGACACGGCCACCTTCCGCGGAGGCGATGCTTCCTGGAACCTTTGCAATACAAGCGGCGGTGGGTGGCTTTCCTTGTACCACAATGTTCCAGAATCGGATGCCATAACGTGCAACGCAATTCTAGTGAGGTCAATACCTCCAGGATCAGTTAGCAACGGTGCTATGGTAATGATTAATTGGGACGACCAGAGCCACGCGCAAGGGGACGAATTTCGTCCCACTTGCATATTTGTCACCAATGTCTCCGTAATGACTGTCATGGCGGAGCCTGCCTTACAAGATGTAAACAGAGGGTTTACCAATATTCTGGGCATGAAGAACCTCAACATATTCCTCTCGTAGATTCATGCGTTCATTTTTGTGAAATATGTACTGGAACATCGAGTTCGAAGCGTTGCAAAGCTCAGCAGTTGGATTGTGAGATCACTGCATGACACAGCAACGATATAAATTTTGCATATAATGCACAGATTTCACTTGCCTGCATCAATTCCAGGTTTGCAAACTTTTTGATTGCGGCTGGCTGCTGCAGAGCAGGAGAGCGCGTTAAGCATCCTCCTAGGCCGCAGGAAATGGTACTTATCGAACTAGCACTGATCGTGTAGTACAACAATCACAAGCACCTCTCCCGGACATTCCTTGAACGTCTTTCCTTCTCGACTAGGTTTCATGGAGTCCATGTGGAAGACGTCTCCATGCAGCATCGGTCGATTTTACTTTGACGCCTTTCGCGTCAGTTATAGGCGCTTCCGCGGCTTGGCTGGGCGCGAAAGGTCGCGACAGCCGCGGAAGGATAGTAGGTCGGCCCTTACCATCTCCATGAGGGGCGCACACACATCCGAACGGAGGTCCCAGCTCGCGATGGTCGTGCCATGAGCGGAGGTCCCAGCTCAAGGCTTCGTGCGCCCCGTGTAGAGCAGATATTCGCATCCGAGCGGAGGTCCCAGCTCGCGATGGTCGTGCTCTGAGCGGACCGACCCATCTCCATGAGGGGCGCACACACATCCGAGCGGAGGTCCCAGCTCGCGATGGTCGTGCCATGAGCGGAGGTCCCAGCTCAAGGCTTCGTGCGCCCCGTGTAGAGTAGATATTCGCATCCGAGCGGAGGTCCCAGCTCGCGATGGTCGTGCTCTGAGCGGAGGTCCCAGCTCAGCAGGCTCCATAAGAGCAGAGTACCCAGCTCTGGAACGCCTTTTCAGTCCTCGACTGTC
>KV722700.1:0-17941 GCA_001687445.1 Obba rivulosa | reverse complement strand
GGTCGACACATCGGACCACTTGATCTCGCGAGTTGACGGTGTTGAGGACCCCGAGCAGAAGCACATGTGCATCAACGTCTTCGGGGCAGAGACCGCGAAGCTCTAGGAGCAGGCTGAGCATGTCTACCACAATGAGAACGATGTACATTACTTGTAAAATATAATACATCAGTAATGCAATGAAAGTGGAAGTGTAGATACATAGTATGAAGTGTTTTATCCAGCGAAGTAGACGGCATACGAGGTGCTCAATTAGAAAGACCCGAGTTATCTATTGATGAAAGCTCATCGGCTTGTTCAGGGTCCCCTCCACTATCTTGATCTTTAAAGCGACTCACATCTTCTTCCAGGATGGCCTCCAAGAGAGTCGGTTCGTCATCCATGCCAAGGCACATGTAACGGGGGACATCCTGCCAAGACTTGAGACGGAGTGCACACATGGACGCCCGAATATCTGCTTGTCGATATGCATATGCCTTGAGTCCTTTCACGTAGTCCGAGGGCATGTCCGGCAACACAGTGTTGGCGCGTGCGAGCCATTGCTTGTGCTGCCAATCATGGAATTCGACAACCCGGCGCATCTCTTCCTCGACGAGCTCACACTCCTCACTCCAGTGGTCAAAACGTGCGCGTGATTTACACCATTCTATCTGCAATGCTAAGTTGACATATGCATGAGTGCGACACAATATTGTAAATGATAAGTGACATACCTTCATGTAGATCGGAGTCCTCATCGTCATTGCTACCAGATACCCCGGTAACCTTCCAGATCCACGACATAGTTCGATGTCCCTCCGACTCGTAAATTTCGCCATCGGAGATCCCTCGGACATCCTCATCCTTGAGTTTCTGAAGAGAGGCCTGCCAGCTAGCTGGCCTGCCGAGGGCAGTGGTAAGTGTCTTGAGAGCGGTGCGTGCGAACCGATATATGGCCGCATCTGCATTGATCTTCTGCTGGATGTTATCGATAGTACTTCGGGCGTGAGTATTTGGTCGAATGCCGATAACAAACCGATCCTTGAACTTGAAGATGTACGACCGTAGGCGGAGGTGGAGTCGAAGGTTATCCAATGCCTCGTATGCCTGCGCTTCACGAAGCCGCCATTCATATTCGACCAGGAAGGTGGGACATTGCAGTCGACCATAGAGCTGAGATGGGAGGAGTAGAGGAAGGAGTTCCGTAGGGATGGTGGATGGAGCCGATGATGTCATATGTGAGCGCAGACTGTCAACGCCCGGTATGTAAGTTTTCTGAGCCTCGAACCAGCCGTTGGTCTTGCGCTGAAGGGTGTTTCGGCGCTCAAGCAGCTTGCTGTGCTGAAGATCAGAGGTGTGTGGGCCAGCCGCTTGTGCGTCGTGATGAAATCGCCACCTTTGAGATGATTGTGAGTGCGGGAAAGTATATATTGGTTTTTGTACTTACTGTAGTTCCTGTAACTCGAGCCCAGCCATGAGCATCATGCTCGGAGACATCCCTATGTGCCAAGTGAGGGACCGTCCGTGCTCAATCTCCTTTGCTTCTTCTTCGGCGAGTTTCAGTTGAACTGCAGCTATGGTGAGGGCTGAAACTGATGTATTAGTAAACGATACACCTGATTTAAGTACTGGAACATACCGGGTGTCTTGACTGTAAATGGATTCGTCTGTGTTGGGTCGCGCTCCCGATTATTGAGTGCCGCCTCCCATTCCTTCGACTTAGAGGCAGGAATTGCGGCGTCGAATTCCTTAAACTCGTGTGCATGGATGTAGCGGCCGTTAGCAGCTTGTTTGGCCTTTCTGAGTAAAATAGAGGCTGCATTGAAAACGTTAAGTAGTTTTCTCGTGAGATAGTGACACACTTACGAAGCCGTGCTATTTTCCTCTAATTTTGGTCACCGAAGACGTCGTCCAGAAGATCTCGACGTGAACCCGGGCCCATCTCTTTGGTAGCTGGCCCGAAGACATTGCTGAGTGCCCAGCCACGCTCTGGAGCTTCTCCATCTGTGCGACCGACTCCTTTGGTGAGATTGAAGGAGTAGTTGTCCTGGCAGGATGACTGATGAGCTGGAAGATGGAATTTGGGAATAAGAAAAGCTGTTTCCTTATCGTACTGGACATCGGACCCATAGCTCTGCACCCAGCTCCAGAAGTTCTGCAACCATTGGCATGCTATGTTATATGACACAACAACCAGTAGCAAAATAACGCCACATATGCTGGCAAGGAAAGCATAATCAACGTTGATGTAGCTGAAACCAAGATGTTAGACGGCAAATAGAAGAGCAAAGAATGTATAAACATACTGCTCACCACGCTGAAGATCACCTACAGAGCACGGTCTCTTCATCTTGTGACGTGTGCATTGCACTGCGACGACGCCACTTGCTGCAAGACCCTCATAGCCCTTGACATTGGCAAGTGTTGCTGCATCGTGGTTATGACAGGTGTTTGTTTCCTCCTTGATTTGCTTTCCAAACGTCTTGATATGATTCTTGTATTCCTTCTCCTCGACAAAATATACCTGACCATTGTACAAACCCGGATCAGCCACATCTGAGAATATCTTCTTGCGCTTCAGGCGAAAATTGCCATCGATTCCGACGAAGAGTTTGTACAGCCACCTGGTACACCAACTTAGCTATGTTCATAGGAAGTATGGCTTAGTTCTTACCTTTTATTTGCTGGTGCATCTGCCCAGTCCATTGGAAGGTTCTTTCCGGGATGAGGACATGCATCAGGAAAAAATAACTTATCTACCAGTGCTACAGGGTACTACATAGGGCTACCGTAGGACCAAGTAGCCCTGGTAGATAAGTCTTTTCTTCCTGATGTGCTGGACAAAGAACAGCGAGTTTCCCTGAAGTGGTTGCTTGTGCGCCACCTCGCTCATGACCTCGACCGCCACGTTTAAGTGCCTTGAGGTAGCGCCACTCTCGTATCATGCGTAGAAATGTGGGGTACCGATTCTGAACGTGTGTAAGAAAGAAATATAAATTTATGCAAATGATGTACCTTAGGTGGTGTGATGCCCGCATTATCAGTGCATCTGGCAAGAGTGTTATAGAAGGCCTGGACAGATGTTCCGGCTTGTGCCGACTCGATATGGAAGTGCTCTAAAATGCGAAATGTTGCACCGGTCTTCGGCTCAATGGTAGTAGCAGGGAAGATCCGCGCACGAAGAAGTTGTTTTGTATGTGGAAGAGCGCTTTCGCAATCGCAGAAGTCAATGCTGATCTCATGGATACCTGTAAGGTCAATTAATATGAAGTCGTCTCCGAAGGCGGTGCTAGGGTTGGGGCAAGGCACACCGATCGGATGGCCGAGTTGAATACGCAAGCCTATGGACTTCAGAGTTACACGTTCGAAATGGGTTTTAACCCAGACCTATTGAAGCATCTATAAAATATGCCCCACGAATATAGGAGGAGAAACTCACCTGAAGACGATGGAATGGCAATCGAGCATGAAGATCAAGGACACATGTCTTGCAGTACAACTGTCAGTCCATGCAATCTTCACAGCGATACCTTGCAGAGTTGAGGTAACACCTTAGGCATAGATCCTTGTGAAGGTTGCCACGCCCTTCCAAACGGATCATCTCTGCGAGCCATCCGTCGATCTCCTTGACCCATAAGGCAAGCGGATCATCCTACAAATACACGTTAGTAAAACATAGCTCCAGGCTTAAGAAAAATAGGACACACTCCGATCGTACGACGACGTGGTAGTGCAGGGTCCTGGTTCATTGGCCAGTTTTCAAACTGGATGTGGGGAGTTGTATCCTTGTCTTTTCCAACCTCTTCGTGCACAGATTCATGAACAGGTTCGTCGGCTGAAAGATTGATGAGATTGCTCTGCAGGTGGGATGCAATCGAATGATAGGAGTTCTAGATGGAAACTCCTGCATGCTGAACAGAGTATCGTGTATGACGATGAACTGAAGGGAGAGGCAGGGGAGGTGGCGGAGGTTCACATGCTGGAGCGTCATCATCGCTGTCAGAGATATGATGCTCCGAATAATTGAGACGGTTCCGTCTACGCTTTGGCATAGGGAACCACTAGCACGTTGCAACGTTTAGGACCGGAGTCAATTCCTTGATTCGGTAGGAACAAGCGGCGACAGGCTGTTCCTGGAAAGATAAAGCCGAGTTGCCTTTGCTGACAACAGCTTTCAGCGCACTCTTAGAAACAGGCCCAGTCTCAAGCTGACTCTGGCCCGCATCTATATTGTGATGCGAGTAGTGTGAAACACTAAGTTAATGTTAGCTTACCGTTACGTCTCAGACGCTCAAGAGCGGCTTGAAGCTGGTGAAGCATGAACGATGTCCTGGAGTTTGCAGCATTACTTCTCTGGTAGTCGCTGTCTTGGTTGATGGCTTGTCGATTGTTATCCTTGTGGGCTGGCTGACAGTACGTCTCTTACATTGGGGTAGGAACAGGGGAATCAGCCGACAAAAAGATGATCAGGTGGGTGAGAACTTATTGCATGCTTGTCGCTAGATACCAGACTCATTAGCTTTTTAGCATGTCTTGGCCCAAGCTTCCAGAGCTCGGGGTCAATCCACGGTCATGCTACCCGTGGCATTTGTAAGGCACAATACTTACAAAAATTCTATATATCATGCTATATCAGACGGACAGGTGTTCTCACGGCCTTCCCTCCAAGACATCCTGCCCACCTAGATCGTAGAACCTGTATTCGCTATCAGAAGGTGAGCATATTCAATTCTCTGTCATTCATTTGTTATCAACTTACCTGGTATAGCTATTCTAAGCTGCAATGCCACCCCGAAAGTGGGCATCTGATGAGCAGGAGGCTTTTTTCGAGAGTTTTGTGCCGGTATTTCGGGAGCATCAGAAAGCGAAAACTGTTCACAAGTTCTGGCCCTTCATGCATACTGAATGGTTTGCCAGCTATCCCGAATGGAAATTGGTGTTCGGTGCGGAAGCTGAATTGATGCCGGACTTAGATGCAGTACAACTTGAGCTCTACGGTGCAGTAATTAAGACGAAAAAACAGGTATATCAGTTCCATACCGGGAATTAGTGTCCGATAATACTGACTACTTGTATACCACACAGAAATTGTACAATTGGTTTAATAACTATGTTGGCGACCAGAACTGAAGGACTATGCGCACAAGGCCTCTGAGCGCATGGCTAGTCGACATGTGCATGAGGCCGCGTGGCCAGCGCTCTCATCAACTAACTGAATTGTATTCACATCAGTACTACACGTCCAAAGTCCAGCCGCTTGTACGCACCGAAATCACTGAGCGCACTCAGCAAGGCGAGATCATCAATGACCACCTGTCTATCGTAAAGCGATTGACAAAAGAGATGTTTGAGCATGAATCAGAGGCTGTCAAAAGTGAGATTAGGGCTTTGCGTGATGCAGAGCGTATGGCCTTGGCGAACGCTGTCGATGACGTAGAGCAGGAAGAAGTGAACGCCACTCCCGAGACTTACCAACGGTATGATAATGTAACTCACAACAAACTCTGTTACTAACACACAAGCCCCGCATCTTAGGGCATTGGATGATGTACCAGCAGTTCTAAGGCAGCTGCTTGACGAACTTGCACACAGGACCGGATGGTGCTACACTGTGGTTGGGGGTGGCCCTGAGCCGCGAGAACAGAGGGCTATATGGGCAATCTCGTACGTGTCGCTGTCATGTGTCAGTTTGTAAAAGCTGAAATTGTTCATTTGAGAATGCATGTTGGGTGCAGTGAAGCAGGTCATGACTACGAGAAGTCAAGCTCTGACTTTGACAAGGAGACTATCGAACTGTTCATCTCTTTCCTCAAGAAAGTCTACCGTATGTCCTCGTCGCCTTTCAGTTTATTCAGAATATACTAATAAATTATACAGCGAAAGAAGTTCATCGAACGCGGGCCCTTGGTTACTAGCCGCCACCTTTGGACGCGGGAGAAAGCGTGCAATCAGATGGCTTAGCAGATGAGCTCGTCACTTCCGATGAGCTCATTGCTTTGCAACATATGCTCTCTCCCACCCCTGAAAGAGAAGAGCCGGCATTCATATCATCGGGCCTGTCCAACGTAAATCCCACATCTGTGCTTCCACCCCCTAATCCGACCCTGTCTGTGCTCCATGACACTGCCAATGTAGTCGTGGAATCCGCCTCTCGGGCTCCCAATGTACCTGCATTGAACCCGCACTTGCATGTCCCATTTGAGACACAATCTGATGCATTTGGGGGCAGTGTTGGGCTGCCTCTAAGTGGAACACAGCCTGGCAACATGTCATCATCCCACACGAGCCTGGCACCATATGTAGATGTCTCGCACAGACAATTGCAGAGTTCCACATGGACTCTCAGGCCACCATCTGATGCTCCGGACGCGATGTTCCATCTTGGCTTCCCTGTCAGCACAATCTGCAGCACCTTGGAGCCTAGCGATATCCCTGACAATCAGATGACATTCAACTCCAGTCAATCGAAGACTTTCACGCACATGGACACCACAGATGCTTTCGGCTTCGATCTTTCCGCGTCTGATGTAGACGATTCTATCTTCACGTCTATTGGCAGCTTCGACGCCTTTCTCTCACGGTTTGATCAGAACGCTATCACCCCTGGGCCTCAAGCATCTATCCCTGAGGCAGCTTTAGATCCTGCTCAGATGGCAGACCAGAATGCAGGCATCCAAACGGTGTTTGGTAGTACTCACAATTTAGACTTCGGTGTCTTCCCTGAGGTACAAGATCTCGTGGCCTGTCCTTCGACCAGTATCGAAGGGCCGGTGACGTCTGGCCGACCGAAGCGAGTGACAAAGGCTCCTCGTCGTGCGGACGAAGACATCTCCCTCGCATCCATGGCCTTGGGGAAGTCTTCCAGGCACTCATTAGAAGTGGACAAGGCAAACGTGATGTAAATGTGATATCTTACCATTTATCACCCATTCTGACTTCCGATTGCAGTGAGAGTCCTTTCAAACGTCGCAAAAAGGCTTGAGTGTGAGTGCGAGTATGTGCACGCCTAGATTACAAATCTAACCTTATCTTCGCAGGTCGCATCTTCGACCGCAGACTTGTCAGCCATGATAATCACTTGTGAGCAATCCGAGTAGCAACATACCAGAGCAGATACCCAGCTATGGCGGTTTTCAACAGACGCCACTCGGCAGTCTTCAACAGACTCTGCTACGAAGTCTTCAACGCTTCGTGTTCATTTTCTTGATGTACTAGGATTTTGTATTTTCAGTTTCATTGGTCGCAAAATCCATTCGGAGACGTCACGCACCTTTCACGAACTTCCAGACGAGATGACAAGATGAACATGACCACGTACTGCACTGATTGTGCCGTTGCGAGAGGTCGCCTAGATGCTAAGAGGAAGTGTGGCGTACGAGGACATACATGTGGTGAGCAACGAGTGGCGGCATACCTACGCGCCGGACATCCCAACAAGGCCACGCACGGGCCCTAGTTGGAGGAGCCGTCACGAACACGCCTTTGATAGTGTAGTGTTATATAGTCAGGCTTCCTGGCGTCTGCAATAGGCCAATGTGCCGAGGCACCAGCCAAACCCAATATATTACTGATATATCAAATGATATATCAGCGATATATCAGGGCTTACATACGGACATACAGTCTATGATACATCACGTCTTCGTTCTCCTTAGACGTCTTTGATATATCAAAATGACAGGTACGCCTGCATTATGGACAGTAAAATGAACACGGAACACAGAAGTGGTAATCACTGCCTGCAATCTCAAGAGCACTCCGAGTTGCTTGAAGAGAATGTTGAATTCACGGATGAGCCAGCGCAGAGCGCTCCAAGGAACACCCAACGCCTATTATCTCCTCGATTTCGCCCGTCGGAGCTGAGAATTACACTGGCTTCATTCGAGTTCGGACGTCTTTAACTTATCCAGCTCCGGCGTCGAGCCCAATGGCACTATAAACTCTGTACCATCACTCTTCGCAGCCTCTAGTCACGATCTCCTACTCATCCAGCTCACAATTCCAGCTTCAAGTGTGGGCCCATGACTGACGTAGACAGCCGCTAGCGTGCGTGATAATTCTCTCTGGTGCCTCTGTAGAGCCTCTCTGAATAAGCAACGCAGTGCTCCTGAGCTCGAGATGAATTTTATTTGTACAAACACTCTCAATAATGGTGGATCGAACTGTCCAGGGAGTGCAGGGGTGGTGTCGTTTGGGCTCTAAACATGCTTTTTCTAATCGAAGCGAGTGAGTCCCCTGTTCATGCCAACGATTGCTCACCATGATGTACCATAGCCTTAAAGATTCATTAACATCGCGACGTTTGGATATAGCCGCTGGAAGCACAGAGACAGCGACTAGGATGATGGCGTGGCTGCCCAGCTTGCCTAAAAGCTGTTCCTGAGCATTTGCACGTAGAGAATTCTGGGACGTTCATCATGGTCCATCACTTGATGGTTCGACGCCGCCTTCACATTCTTTGCAAACCATCAGATACAATTCATGGCTCACTTAGAGAGGCTCCCAAGGTGGTCTCCGTCGATACAATTGGCTACGACTAGGATGTCTTCAAGAAGGCAATGGTCGTTTACGTTAGCGGTACCGGGTGAGTTCCACTGCTTTGCGCTCTTCACCTAGTGTGCGTCATCTCTATCTGATGCCTACTGCCAATCGCACAGGTTCTGCAGATCGGATATGTCCACGTTTAGCACGTCTTTACTCCAAAGAAAGCATGTAGTATGACTTCCGGGTGCATGTCAGCTTGCATGCCCGGCGTGGCGTCAGATATTCTCGCTCATATATCTGAAGGTCGAACCGTCTAACTGGTGTATGCCTCCCGATCCTAACTTCTTTCCTCCTCTGCAACAGCCATGTAAAGGGACCACCCAAGCAGAAGTCGTTCATCTGGCCGAGCTTGTTGAAGACCTGTTCGACACTTTCGGCATGTCATGGATTGTGTCCAGCGGTGTGTGCTGCTCGGAGGATTCCCTCGTGAGCTCCTGTATGTCGAGCCCTGCTGCTGACACGTACCCCATGTGATCACCCTTTCAGATGCACCACGGTGAACGTGTCCTCCTCGACATCCCCGAATCGGTATTCGCCGAAGAGACCGTCTTCGTCGATATCAAGCGAGAATATGATTGTGTCCTAGACCTCCCCCAGAGAAGATCCTCCACGGCGAGCAAGTCATCAGCTGGAGCGAAGCTCTTGCACACTTTATTGCCGATGTCATCGGGAGATCCAGAAGACTTAATTTGAAATGTGATACCTCACCTCAACGATGCATGCGCACGCGCCAAGATGGTTCTTCTCTTCTCAGTTGAGTTCAGAGGCGAGAATGCCAGCATCCATCTTGAAGGCCTCAGCAAGTCGTATTGAACAAGCACAGCCCAAGGTACAATCAGCGATAGGTTCCGCTATTGAAAGATTTGCGCTTGTACCTAAGTACGTACAGAGCGAACCGTATCTCAGTCTCGAGCACGCGAAGCGATGCCAAAATGGACTGTGCATTACCTAAGTACGTACGGAGCGAACCGTATCTATGGTACATCAGCAATGCGTAGATCTAATAGCTTAGAGCGATCTCACCTCAGTCTCGAGCACGCGAAGCGGTGCCAAAACGGACTGAGGTGCAAGTATCGTGAGAGAGAGAATTTTGAGATACCATGCTTATGTAAGCTTTTCTGCACGTGCACCCTGCGCACTTCAGCCACCACGACCACTGCCGGTGTCTCTTCTTCTAATCCTCGTTTATTGTCCGTAAGGGCAACACCCTATGGTAGACAATACATGCGTCCGGTCTATGTACGTGGGGTATTCTATAACTGCTCGACTGAACTTGGTCCTCCGCAGAGCTGCAAAGGCGTGGTATGGGTTAGGATGTAGGTTGGTGGGTACGGTAAAATATTTTTAATGTGATGTAATGTAAGGTATGAGGGGGGGATACTGTTTTTTGGACGAACGAGGTTTGAGCAGACTTTGATACCCTGGCGAATGAACGCTAGACACGGAGATACAAACCATCCGCACATACGAGGGAGATTGTTCCCCTGGGCTCTTTCGGCCTCTTGCTACGGTGGAATCCGGTCAGTAGTCCCCTACTGACTGGCGAAACTTTCTCGATGTCTGGAATCGGCCCTCTGGGCTAGTTAGAGTATGTACTTGTGAGGTTAATGTTATTCTACATTTCCAGTGGGGGTATCATTTGGCATCTTCAGCAGGGAGGTCCAACGTGCCGAAGGTGGTGGCGAAGCGGCGTGTGTGGTTCACGAAATCTAGTGTGTGTCTTAGCGATGTCGGTGTTGTGAGCAGGCCTCTTAGCGAGAGTGCTGTCAGTCCTAGGTTGCAATGGAGGGATTGTGAATAGCAGAGGTATGCCGGGCAGGTAAAGAAGTAGTGCGGGATGCTTTCGCGTTCAGATCCACAATTTGGGCATGCTGGTGAGTCCGACTTGCCAATATGGTGGAGGTGGTGATTGAGGGGGGCGTGTCCCGCTCGTAGTTGGATGAGGAGACTGGAAGTCTTCCGTGGGAGGCCTGCGATGAGCTTCTTGAAGGAGGTGCTGGGAAGTGTCGGGTCTATGTTCCGCATGTGGGCGGAGTGTGGCGACTTCTGCCAGTGCGCTTTGGCTTGGTCTTTGAGTTTCTTGGCGAAGGCTTGCTTGGTCATAGGACTGCTTGTGGGGAGGGGTGACCTGAGGGATTTCGGGAGTCTAGTTGGGTGGCTCGAACGCCCGGCTGCTGCCTTCTTCGCTTCTACATCAGCGAGTTCATTCCCTTGGACGTCCATGTGTCCGGGGACCCAATGAATGGTGAGGTCCATCCCTCTGTGCTTCTGTTGGGCTCTTTCTGTCACTTCGTGTAGTCTGTCCATCAGGTAGTGGCCCGGGGCTGGACGACACAATTGAGTGGCCTGGATCGATGGCTTGTTGTCTGCTGCAATGGATGTGTGGCCGACACTGTGTTCCTGTTGGAGCAACTCCGCTCCCAGTATCTCTCCTACTATCTCCGCTTCGTACACCGTGTGTTTGTCAGACGGTTCTAGATGATATCTCAGGACCTTGCTGCCTGGTCTGCCAGCTTTGAGTAGGATGGCAGCTGCTCCCACACTGCCATTCTGGTCCGAGCCGTCAGTGTAGAGACGGATATTCGTGCGTCTGTCCCAGTGGTCATCGTCTTTCGCTGCGGCCTCCTTGTCGGGCTTGATGAAAGTGTGGAATGTAGGTAGCCAGGATGGGTGGTATCTGACTGCCTAGATGGTCTCAATATTGTCGGGGTTCAGATTGTGCACTGCTAGGATCTCATGGAGTGACGATCTGTGCGTGCGAACGAAGCGTCGGGATGCTTGTTCTACGTGCTTCGCTAGCGGGTGGGTGTTGGGCAGCATGCACAGTCGGACTGCGGCATTGTGGCAGTGTCTGTCGATCAGGTGTTAGAATGGAAACATGTCGCAGTGCACTTCCAGAATGTCCGTGGCGGTGGTGCACATCGCACCTGTGATCATGAGTACTGCCTGTCGTTGTACCCAGCTGAGCTTGTTGATTGCGCCTACGGAGCCGTGGAGTCGTTTCTGGCCTGCGAGTGGCCGGATGGGAGTCAGGAAGATGTCGGCGGCGTATAAAAAGCTTGGGACAGCTATACTGTAGTACAGTCGTTTCGAGAGGCGGTGTGAGATGCCCATCGTTGGTCGCATGATGCGACGAAATTGCGTGATCCATTTCGTTCCTTTCACTAGTGCATGTGCTACTTGGTGCTGGTATCTGAGCTTGTTGTCGAGTATGACTCCTAGGAACTTGTGGGATTCCGTCGGCTTAATGGTGTATTGGCCGACTACGAGCATAGGGCCTGGGTCGTTCGGGTGGCGGGAGCAGTTGAGTAGGCCTAACTTCTCGAAGGAGAACACTGAGTTGTGGTCTTGGGACCACTGTAGGGTGCCGTGTTGTGATTCCATATACTTCTGGAGACCGTCATGTGTGTCTTCGAACATCTGTCCCACAGCTACTATTGCGACATCATCTATGCAACTGATGGCTGTCAGCCCCGTGTGTTGTTTCACCACTTCGATGAGGGTTGAGTTGTATATCTGAAACAAGATGACTAAGAGGGGGCATCCTTGATTGATGCCGCTAACAATTTCAAAGGGTTCTGAGGCGTAGTCGTCAAAAAGTAGGTGTGTTTGGTGTCCATGAAGCTTAACTCTCAGCCATGTTACGAGCTCGTTGGGGATGCCGCGGGTCCTCATGTCATGAAACAGCCGTTCTGAATCAGCACTTGAGAAGGCGGCCTTGATATTGAGGAAGAGGATTGCCACTCGGTGTCCTTTCCACCAGGTGTCTTTGACAGTCTTGGTGACGAGGTGTAGGGAGTCTGTGGTCGTGCGGCTGGGTCTTCCGCCGAAGTGTGTGGTCGCGAGGATAGAGAGCCGTTCTGCTTCGTAGACCAGGATGTCAGTAATGCATGATGACATAATCTTCGAGATGCAGTTGAGTAATGCTATCGGGCGATACGACTTCCCGAGTGAGTAGTCTGCACGTCCGGGCTTCCTCAGCACAATGATGTTGGACACCTTCCACTCAACTGGATACTCGTTCAGGGACATGGAGGCATGGAAAAATTTGCCGAGGAGGGGGAGTAAAGTATCAGCGCATTCCTTATAGATGACGTTCAGGATGCCGTCCGGGCCGGGGGCTTTGTAGGGCTTGAGTTTGCATATTGCATCTTGAACGTGTTCATCTGTGATCTTGTCGAATTGAAACTTCAGTGTCGGATAGCTACTGGCTTTTGCGAATGTTGGAGTGGATCCTGGGGGTGGGAAGAAAGTCTCGTATAGCACTCGACTTTTCTCCTTGTTAGTTGTTACCTTTTCTTCTGGGTTCGTGGTTTTCTTTAGCAGGGGGACTCTCACGCGTCCTCCATCGCTAGGGTCCCCTCTCATGAATCGGTTAACCGTCCAAATCGTGTGTTCATCTGCTTCTTCGATAAAGGCTTCCCAGAAGTCTTGTTTCGTTCTGTGGATATTCTCTTGGTATTGATTGCGGGCTTTTCGCCATTCTGAATGCATTGAATGGTCAGGTGTGTTGCAAAGGCAGAAGGCTTTCCATGCGAGGCGTTGGACCTGGCGGCATTCGTTTCTGAGGGTCTTCGTCCACCATCTCTTGCTAAAGGGCGATGGTGTGGATAGCGGGACATGTTGATTGATGGCTTTCTGGAGTGCCTCCATAGTCTTGTGTAAAGTCTTATGGAAGGTGGCGGCAGATTGAATGGTGTTCGGTATCTGGCTCCCTCTAAGGGTGGTGCGCAGAGCTTTGTCGAATTCGGTCCAGTCCACCATGCGAAAATTGCAGTGTGGGGGGTACGATGCCTCTGGGATGGAGAGGTCAAATTCCATGTAAATCGGGAAATGGTCTGTGTTTGGTGGGCTGCGGTCATGGTACGTGTCGCACTTCTGTAGTTGTTCCAAAAGGCTGTCTGAGCCAAAGACATTGTCTAGGTGAGTGAGGTTCTTCGTGTGTGTAGCCTCGAGAGTAGGAATGCCTTGGGCCAGCAGCATGTGCATGTTGAACGCTGCGACCATGTCCAGTAGGGGTTGCGTGAGGTTGAGATTGGCGGCCATGAAGAGGTGGTGGTTCCTTTCTTCATTCCATATCGGGTGGTGTCGGTTGAAGTCGCCAGCCCAGAGAAAGTGGTGAAGTTCGTTCAGATCTGCTGAGAAGCCCAGGTGTCGGCAAGCACGTGCCAGGACGTGTAGCGATGTGTTGCTCTCGCCGTCTAAGTATACATTGAAGAGGTGGAAGTTACCTTGTTGTGTCTTGATAGTGAGGCCAGTTATGTCGGGTGATGTGAGCTCGATATCTGACCAGTTGTTAGTGGGTATACGCTTATTGACTAGTATTACGGATCGTGTGTGGGCGGAATTATCATGGTGTGAGCATGGGTAGATTACGTGCCAATGAGAGGTAGCTCTCGTTAGCTTGTTGAAGTCGATATATGGTTCTTGGATAAATATCAGATCAGCTACGAGTGGAGTTACCTCATGTAGAAGGGCGAGTTGGGCAGTGAGGGATTTGTTGAGGTTCTGTTGCCATATGCGCAGCGCTTGAGGTGGGCTTGTATGTTCAGACATAATCTTGTGAGCTTGGGAACCGTTCGTCTCTATACGTTTGGCGTGCGCGTTGTTGCTGGCTAGGGCGGGGTGCGTTGAAGTGCTCCATTGTGGTTTGACGAAGGCGAGAAGAGGGGTGATCGGGTTCTTGGGGGTGCTTGTAGCTTATTGATGTCCCTGTGTCTCTGATATCTGCGTCCCAGCTGGCGGCATTGTAGGCGAAATCGTCGTAGATGGTCTTGTTATTGTATTGCGGTACATAGTGTTGTCGGGCTGTAGGTTCATCAGTACAGAGGCCCGCATCTGGTGTTTGCTCCCAGGTGCGTGGGTTAGCTGTAGGGTAAAACACGTAAGTACTCTCTGGGAGCCGTAGCATTAGGCGTTCTCGTTTCATAAGGAAAGTTGGGCAGTTTCTGCTCCACGAGGTGTGGCCCTTTACCTTGCAGTTGATACAGTAGAACTTGGAGACGTCTTCAATAGTATATTCCGAGGTCTTGTGTTTGATATCTCTGCACATTCTGCAGGTCTCGTGGGCATGCTTGCATTCCTTGGCGAGGTGAGATCCATCGAAGCGTTGGCAGCAGAGGCATCTTCGGGGCTCTATAAGTAACTTGCGCATGCCTACCCTTTTACTGGCGATAATGAGCCCCTTTCGGATTGCCTCGTTTGCGGCTTCAGGTGTTGTAAAGTTGATGATCAGGTGGGCAAACCTCTGGCCTTGGTATCTCTTTTCCACCGGTTTGATCCACCGGCTGCCGCTAATATTGTCAGTGGCAAGGTTATTTCTTATCTCCACTTCTGACCAGCTATACTTATCCTCCACTTTGAAGGTCATAGGTACGTATTCTGCAAGTACGGGAAAGTTCCGCGTTTTTACCTCTGATGTGCCCCCGAGTTCTGCCACGAACACTTTCATGATCCTGTGGCTTCTGAGCCACTTTGCGGCATCTGCAGTTATTAGCTCAAAAAGGACTTCACCGTTTCTTAGACGTCTAACTGCTATGAATTCCATTCCCTTTGGGGTGTCAGCGTTACCTAGTAGTGCTTCAAGGGCCAGGCGAGCTTTCTGGAGGAGTGCATCTTCAGTAAGTTTGTTGCTGCCATCTTCTGTTCTTGACAGGCCGTCAATGAGAACCTGGCGGTTGTGGATTTCTTCTCTAGCTAGAATCGTGTCATGTCAAGGGTTTGGGGGTTGCCGAGCAGCAGCTGCCGCATACAATGTCGGGCGTTGTGTGTGTCCGTGGTCATTGTCATTTGTGCATCCAGTGTTGTTAGTATTACCTGCTATTGCTTCTCCAATGGCTTTGATTACCTCTGGTATGATCTTCTCTTGCTCGTCTTGGAGCTCTGTTATTACCTTATTGGCCTGTTGCAACAGGCCTTCATTAGTGGATTTCAGTTCATTAAGGTTATCTAGTAGGTTAGTGAGGTTTTCAAGCGACGGCATGAGGTGCTCTAGCGTTCTTTCCGCAATCGTTGCACCTAGGTTGTCGGCTCTTATGGCGTCCGCATAGAAAGCTAAAGCACGTATCCCGTCTGCAGTAGCCTGGCTCTTCGTCAGGCAGGCTACGAAGAAAAGTAAGTATACAAGAGTGTTCAGGTTAGTCGGGAGGGCGGGTTCGATCCAGCCCTGTTCCTTAAGGTATTCCGCTGCCTTCTCCGGTGTGTTGATCGGCTGGCTAGGTTCTTCTTTGAGTCTTGTCATTTCTTCTGGGGTTGCATTGATCTTTGTGTTCGCATCCAATGTTTTCTTGCAGGTGCCGCTCGATAGCGGTGCTTTCTGGCCAGCTAGAGACAGCACCGTCCGTCTGTTGTTGGATGGGGATGCCATGCTCATTCTCTCCTACTTTAGTTGTCTCACTTATATTCTTAGAGTGGTCTGGTTTTGGTTTTTATGCTTAGATTTTCGAGAGAGTGTGTGTGCCGCACGCCTCAGTGGCCTGCTCTTATTGGTCGAGAGGCGTGGGAAAGTTGTCGACAGATGTGGTAGGAAGCAAAGAAGAGCTCCTGCCGGTGTCTCGCCCCTCGATTTCCAACATCCGCCGCCTCGAAGCAAACATGATCCTGGTGGTGACAGAGCTGCGTGCACTCGATAGATGCTTCATCGTCTTCTGTTCTAGCGAAACATCGATGAAGCATGTGGACTGAGACCCCAGGGATTACTGAGCGGAAGTCCTGTCGTGCTTGATGGGGTGCGTTTACTGCTGGACCACCGTCCCTGATTTGCGCAAGTTGCTCGGCTGTAGCATCTTCGATCTTATTATGTTTACGCTTACCTGAATCTGTTGTACGTACATTCGATGGCAACGGAACTAGATTCAACAAATGCAATGCTTCGAGGTGATATCCCTAGATTAGAATGAATATGTCCATGCCACCGTATACATGCATCGGCCACGTGAGTACTTGCGGAGGAGCTTCGATCATATTATGTGTCACGCAGATGATGTTCAACTACCTCTGCAACGTGCGTGAGTGAATCATACCCGGACTGTACTAGTTGCAACACAATGTGATCCGTACTGCTGCATCTTTCCACTCAGAAGGGGAAGATAATACTGTGATGGTTGATGCGAGGCACTGAACGTGCACATCCCAGGTAATCGACAGCACCAGGGATATTTACTATTCAGTCAATCATCTGAGATATATTACAACTAGTCGCTTGGTGCCCACCACAATGTGAGGCAGCATCTCCATATCAGAACCGTCCCTAATGTTTTTCTCGTACACTGGGCCCAATTAAACATCAAAATCGGCTTCTCTGATTGTTCGGTTTCAGACGGCGATGTAAACTGACCAACAACTTCTAGTGATTGATAGAACCACTGCCGAATCTATCTGCCAATGTATGATTTGCAATGTACTCTGCACCATCTATTCTACTGACTGTGCTTATTTCCCCGCCCTCTTCCCCTACTACTGCCAGCACTAGCGGTGGTGGGGATGTCTCATCCAATTTCCCAGCTCCATCAAGCTCGCTGAGGAGTAACGACATGGATATTTCAAGTCCGGCGGCTACGTCACGTACAACATCCACGCCTGCCATACTACCTACTCCATCCACACCTACCATACTATTTACTCCTACCGCATTTTCACCATTGCTTACAGACACCACATCGTTATTCACAAATATTCCAACACTCGAGGGCAACACATCAGCGCAAATAACTTTCTCACTCTCTTCTGCATCCAGGACATCTGTCTTTAGCAGTCTGGGACCGTTCCTTAAATCGGTGCCGAGTCCCAGCGCGACTGGTACAAACCTTAGCAATGTCACTGATCAACTCACGCATCAGTCACTTCGGACGTCTTCGGTCATCGGAATAGCGGTGGGAAGCACAGTGTTCGTTGTTCTAATTGCCTCGATGTGCCTATATGTTCTGCGCTGCCAGTCTCAAGGGATATGCGAGGTCCATCCTTTTGGTGCGTGCCTGAGGGACTTCAGATTGTCAGATACATCTTGCATGAGTAAATTGGCTCGAAAGATACATCTTTCATGAGTAAATGAAACAAATGAAGGATATATCTACATATAGATAGATACATCTGTCTTTAGATATATCCATTGTGAGTCTAAATTAAATGTAAAGTAAAACAATTGCATTCTTGCAGGCTCGAACTAGAGATTTTGCAGCAAACAATTATATAATGTAGCCACTTTACCACATTCACTTAAATAACTTGTTCATTACTGCACACTTAACTGTGTTTTTGCCTTTGTGACTTTAATACATCATCCTTGCTTTTTATGCTTACTGAACATTACTTCTTTCTATACTTATTACTATGTAGATGCTTTGTTTTCTATCAACACAGATCTATTACTGATATGGTTACAGGTGGTATTATGTTTCTTAGATAACTACTAGGGTATAAT
>KV722699.1:0-18032 GCA_001687445.1 Obba rivulosa | reverse complement strand
GCTGAGAGGTGAGGGGGAATAAGATTAGGGAGTTTGAATTTTGGTCGGTAATCAGTCGGACTTGAATTAGGCGGTGGCTGAAGTGGCTGAAGTGGCTGAGGGGGTAGCAGCATTGTATCGACCCTCGAATAAAGCCCCCTCACCGAACGAAGGCGGGTGGGAAGGAGCCTGGACATTCTCCCACTGTCGTCCGAAAGTGTGATCAATGTAACCAAATGCAAGTGATTATTTCAGCAGACAGTCATGGTACATGTGTGTACTGATCGATGTAAACGTCACGAGAGAGGATCAAGGGGTTAAGGTAACACACAGCACATCAAGGGTGTAAGCATTCCAAGGCTGGAACGTGCCATCTCTTCAGTTTCTCCATGCTCTGATCTCCGAAACGTCTAGCACTCACCACGAAGGAGTATATGATATGTCCATAGTCCAATAGCGAGCTTCTTTTGAGCGGATTCCCGTGCGACATCTCACTATTTAGAAAGCATCTTCGCCGCATCACACGCCATCCAAGGGCGTTGACTGACGCTGTCGTGCATATATGCCGGCGGTCGATGCCTAGTGCCTAGCCGTTGAACCATCACGCGGGATCGCGTCGCAGTGTGGACCATTTTCCAGCTCGTGCTGCGTGAATGCACTGTGGCAGGATAAATCATTGCGTGCGAGGTCCTCTGTCCCATGGCACCATCCACTTGAGTAGTTGTTGGGGCGTGAGGCGGCTATGCAGCTTGTCCGCGACTGGCCTCGAGGACGATGTCTTGGAGCTAGAGGTGATAATGCTGACGGTGAAAGCCACTGTGATGTGTAGTTGGGGCATGGTGTTGTGGGGTGCTGTCTGGTGGAAGCAATGAGCAAGCAGCGCCGTTTATATACGTGTCGGACTCGGACAGTTATGGCAGACGGTGGCCGAATACTACGGCTGCCGCTTCGGAGTATTCACTTTGTGTCGCATACCCTGTCATTGTCTGTCTATACAAATCGAACAATGAACGATAACGATACAATCAGCCGGGAACGTCAAAGCACCTGGCATCGTCCGACCTCTCAGGCAAATTCAAATATTCGTATTCCACACGAAATAAGAAAGTCCAAGGGGAAGAATCCGGGAAGCAGAAGTACGTTCCGGGTGCGAGAACATAAGCATGTCGGAAGTGGGGGTATGAGACTAGAATACTCCAATTCTATACGTGATGGACCTAGCACAGTGTCACAGACATAACCAGCAGGAGTTGAATTAGGGCGGTTACGAATGAGCTTTAATAAGTACAAGACTGTCTACAGATACAGCATGAAGGGCCAACAAACGTTCAGATATGGTTGCCCACAGCACTACAGCGTACAAAATAAGGGATGGTACAGTGTTGAGAACCGTGAAAGTGAAAATCTGTCAACGGGAACGGTACGATTGAGACCGACCAAAATACTTCAAGTCTCGATTATTCCCCATCCGTCGCTTTGCCAAATGAATGGTGGCTTCCACTTTACCTGACACACACCGTGGTCGGGATCTCTTCGCTTCTCGGGAGGACAAAGGTAATCAAATGCACCGGTCCCGAAACTGTCACCTTCTTTTATTATAGCTCGAAAGACCTCGTATTCTGTGCTGACGGATACTGCGTCGGCAGACTGGCTTCTGAGCGATGCCTGCTCTGGGATGTCTTCACTCCTCGAATACGCTTCATGATTGGACGGTAGGGTACAGCATAGTGGTGCAGGCCCCGTAAAAGGCGGGACTTCCAGGCCTAGTGAATTTATCAGTGCTATGCAGCCTTTGATCGAGAAAAGATGCACACCTCTATACCTGTGGTGCCTGAGCTCCCACCAGTCAATTTGAGAGAAGTAGGGGTGTTCCATCAGCTCTAAAGCAGTCGGACGTTCACTTGGGTCCCAGCGTAGTGCCTAATGACTTGGGTTGGTCGGGTTTCATCCAGACAGTAGGAGTACATACCTGTGAGACGAGATCCGCAGCGACGGGGTCTCCGATGAGCTTCTCGAAGTCGATTTCCCAGCGGCCCATCAAGTCGGCTTGATCCTGTATAGAATCGACGTCGTAAAGTGGTGCGTCCAACCCTGCAAACATCTCCGCGAGAACGGCGCCCAGGCCCCAAATATCGGACTTGAAGTTATACCCGTCTTTGGAATGCGAATCAATAACCTCGGGCGCGCAGTAACCCGCGGTACCAACAAGCCGGTGTGACATGGTGCACTGATACCAGTCGCCATATGGTGCATCAGTAAGCCACCACGCCCATGACAATCCATAATCGCCAAGCGCGACATGTCCGTTCGGGCTGAGGTAAATGTTTTCGGGTTTGATGTCGCGGTGAGCAATGCCAAGCATATGCAACTTGCTGAGCGCGAGCACCTTGTGGTAGTGATCAGCCATCCGAAAGATGCGATAAGGGTGTAACCTACCAGTTCCGCAGCACACAGCACAGCTTCCTCAGGGCGCATCCTCCGCGACTCCAATCGGTCGCGCAAATTTTCGGGATAAAATTTCTGGTACACAACATGAGCTATTATCGTCGTAGATCACGTTGACCAACATACCATGACGAGATAAATGTTTTCAGTGTCGTCCCACGAGTGCATAAGCGGTACAAGGAACGGCGCTCTCGAAGTCTCCGCTACGCGTTGCATGTATTTCTTCTCGAATAATGCCATGCGCAGTCCACCCGTGGTCCTGCATTCCCTGCGCTTGTCCAGCACCTTGATGGCGTAGAGACGATGGTCCTGCCCTTCCGCAAGATAGACGCGTCCGTGCGATCCCTCGCCGAGAAGTCCAAAGAGCACGTATGAGAAGCCCGCGTTTGTCAGAACGATTGGCTGCTGAGGCGGCTCCATATTGTCGCTGGGGTTGGAGGCCGGAAGACTGTCGGCGTCGAGCGACGCCTGTGCATGTTCAGGTTTAGGAACGTGAGTGCAGACCGAAGTCTTGCCATGAGTCTCGCCGCAGTGATTCCGAGTCTCCGTGGTATCTTCTATGTCGCTACTGTCCGCCTCGCCACAGGGTACTTCGCCGTTCTCCTGGTCGGCCTTCCTGAGCTCGACTTCGTCCTCGGAAGCGACTAGTGTCGATGGTCCGCTCGTCGACTCCGATGAGTCAGAATGGAGGGAATGCACTTCGGACTTGTTCGATGTTCGGTCGTCGCCAGCGCAACTGGAGGGTACCGTCGCATGTTCGAATGTGGCAGGGGCGAGGCCAGTGTCCGGAGGGAATGAACCGTGGCTGGATGCAATGATCGTTGCCGTCAGCACGTTGACATGCTGTGGCTTGAGGAGAGGGATGGATGGGAAGGACGATTGCTGGGCGAGAAGTCGGAAACCGAGGGATGTGGAGAGTGAAATTCCTGAATATTGTGGCCTGACATCTGCAGCGAGCTCCTGCTGTTTCTTGGGGGTACGGAGCCGAAGATATTGAGTAAAAGCGAGATGGTCAATGGGATCCCAGAGTAGGAAAGACAAGAGACGAAGGAGATAGGTTTTGACGACCTCTGAAAAGGTGCGGCTCGAGGTGCGGCCGACATGCAGAGAGTCGGGGGAAGCTGTGGCAGGGTTGCAATTGGCACAAATACCGCTAATGCTGGCGTTGAAAGCCATTTGCAGCACGAAGAGAGAAGAGAGGGCAAAGTCGTAGGTGGGGGAGATGAGGTGCGCCTTCGTGGCTCAGGTCAAGAGGACTCTCGCTTGTGCCACTCGGCCAAATCTGGAATGGCGGTGGCCGATTACAAGGTTCTTGCCACAACGGCTACGCGCGTTGATTCAGCTCGCAAATGATTCTTCATATTGTTTCGTTCGCATGAGCACAAACAAGGCATCCCTATCACCAATTTGAAGTGTCGGGAGGTCCCCCAAACGGGCTGAAGAACCGTCGCCTAATATTATGGCGGATGCCCTGGCCGGCCAATGGCGATGCCCTCACAGCTAAGGGCGTTCTCTCCAAAAAATCATCCTCTGTTGTCTATAAATTGTTTCGGTTCCTTTGCCAGCAAAATTGGAGGCCTCTCGATACCGAGTTGAGACTGAGGACCGGTCCGAGCCGTGCGGGCGCGTACTACACTCCGAGCCGACAGATAAGTCATAGGTTTAGATAGCACCACGTTCTGCCTTCAAGTTTGTGACAGAACAGAAGCCTAATAAGACCTCAAGAATGCCGTTCGTTGACGAACTCTTGCAGGATCAGTGTTGCCTCCCAGATATTACTTACTCAAGACATCAGACATCGAAGTTATGTTCATCCGCGGAACGTAGCACTCTACATAAAGCATCAACGAGTCCAAGAAACAAAGTCTCCAACGACGAAGAAAGGCTGGATGTGTTATTATTCGAGGTAGACTCACTTGGCAGAGATTCCACTGGCACATCACATACGAAGTCGGCGTGTTTGTCGGCATGCTCTATTGTTTATCAAAGACAGCACGATTTCACTTTATGTCCGGCTATCTGCATGTGGGAGGGTCAGAATATGTGCGAACCGTCTAAATTTCCAAGCGAGTCATCGAGTGGCGAATCGGCGATGCGAACAAAAACATTGGAGATTGGAAATACTGTACACGCAAGCAAATCGTTCCTGTAATTGAAGCTAAAGTCGCCATGCGCTGTCGGCCGTGCCGGTTTGTGCTAGCAACAGCTGTCTGAGACAGGTCTCCGGGGGAGAAATTACAGCATGGGCGCTTGTACGGTAGGTCTGGGCCACGTGTCGCCCATTGAAACTTCTGCTGCTCTTCCTCAGGTTCAGCGCTTCAGCGGTCAGCTCGTTCTTCGTCCACCGTACATTCTGATTGGATTAGGAACCCTGAATCCACTTAACTTGGATCTATCTCATTTAACTTCTCGCGCGGTAATGGCATCGACCACTGGGACTTCGAGGAAACGCCTTCGCAGCGACACGGCCGCCACAAGTCGCGAAGAGACCGTGCAGTCAAACACCGTGGACAATCCCACTCCTTGGGAACGTGTGGATGAAATATGGTACGAAGATGGCAACGTCATACTTGTAGTAGAGAACAAGGCCTTCCGTGTCTATCAGGGGCTGCTTTCCCGACATTCACCGGTTTTCCGCGACATGTTCAAAATACCGCAGCCGGAGACGGCGGAAAGCGAAGATCGCTGTCCCATAGTGCGCCTATCTGGGGATACTGCGGCTGACTGGGTGCATGTGCTGCGCATAGTCTCCGGCACGAGTCAGGCTTGGTGAGTTCCCCTCCCAGACCTTAGTGACTGACATAAAGCCAGCCTATAGTCTCTACAACGTGCAGGGTCATTATGGCATGCTCCCCTTTGCTCTCGTTTGGCAGTCGTCCGCATCGGCCATAAGTATGAGATGAACTTTCTACGCGATCAGGCCCTCAAGCACCTCAAGCAGGTGTTCACCGATAGGTTCCCAGACTTCGACAATGTGGAAGACCATTTATGCGCTTTCTCCGTCGAGGCTCGTATTTATGATGCGATCGCAGCGGTCAACCTTAGTCGTCTTACTGGGGAGATCTCCATGCTGCCATTTGCGCTATACGTCTGTTGTCAGCTCCATGACGAACTCGTTCACGGCTGCGAGGAAGGCGGGCTACTGGAGAAGCTGGCGCCAGAGGACATCGTGCGCTGCGTCACTGGGAAGACTAAGCTTGCGCAGGCAAACGCTGCTGCTTTCTTCCGCACCTTCCTGTGGGGCGAGTATTACTCGCTCTGTTGCAAAGATAATTGTGAACAAGCCTTCCACGAGATCATAACGCACCTGGGACAAGATAGCGACAATCACGTAGCAGACAGTACGCCCCTGGAAGCTTGGTCTTTTGCTATCACCAACTATTACCGAACGAAGCTTTGCACCACTTGCTTGCGACGGCTTCGTGAGAAGGAGAGATTCGAACGAGTGCGGATATGGGACTCGCTTCCGTCATATTTTAACGTGGATCTTCCCACCTGGCCAAAAACCGGAATCCTGCCACCTCTCCCCGAACTGGTATGACTCACCATGTTTCCGAAAGTATGTCTTGAGTTTCTTTAGCGCCCACTCGTCGAGCTTACGAATGGGCTATATCAGACGCACGGAGCAGGCAAATATATGCCTATCTCGATTGTTGCTGCCGCCGTCCAACGAGAGCAATAATGTGCCGTCTTTCCGGCTCCTATCCCTCATCTGTACAGATCCCACCCGTGCCATACTTCCTTTATAGCTGCGTCATCCAGAGTACCAGTACGTTCCATGGTGCATTGTTCTTGTGCTGCTCCAAGTTGGTTCGCTTCGAAGGAGCCACGAAGACAATGTGACCGGCACATGTAACTGACCATGGTCCATCCATGAGGCGTACTATCTCATTTGTTAACGTACCTAAATGAATGTCTGGCATCCCATGAATATGACACAATTTAGGGATCGGACACACATCAGAGACGTCTGAGAACCACAGGTAGGGGGTCGCCCATGACCTCCTGAATCCTGATTAGTCAGACTGCTGGGTTCATCACAAAGCGCGATATTGTGGCATGTTTGGTTCTTAATGAGGCACGTCGCGTCGCGCCCAGTCACGGGAACTTTCTGTTTTACTTTCCTACCTTTCTCATTCCAGACCTTGTTCTCTTATAATCTCCGACGAAATGAGTCGCAGAAACAACGTGCGGGGACCTACATCTGCATTGACTGAATTTCTCAGGGTGAGGCGATCTATATGGCTGACGGCAACGGTTCGGACTAACGTTGAATCAGGAATCAGGGATCACACCGACCACCATCGCACGGCGTGCCACTACGCAAGCCCAAGTCCAGAACCAACCTGATGTAGGTCCCAGCAATACAAATGCAGATCAAGATGAAGTAGCGGAACCTTCCAGGATGGATGAGGTGAGCTAGTCAGAGCTTATTATCCTGTGGTTGTGATCGACTGAGGTACTTGTGTCTAGGATGCTGAGGATTACGCGTCAGACAATCTGGATGAGCATGAAGAAGAACAGTCTGCACCCAAGAAGAGAAAACTCACGAAGGCTGCCGAGGCGAAGTTGAAGGCAAAGGAGAAGCAGAAAGCGAAGCGCAAAGTTGGGGCAGACGACGACAACGATTATGAGGAGGAGGATCCCTACAACGCACTCTCAAAGATGTGGAAGGGCGACCTGCCGAAGCCTCCTGTTGGGAGTTTTGAGGAATGTGTGAGGTGTAACAAGCAATTCACTGTGGTACGTAACGTTCCAATCGGAAGGACCCGCCAGAGCTGAGGCGATATTTGGACATGCTCCAGACGAAGTACACTCTACCGGCAAACCCTCCACCAGGCTATCTCTGCCACATGTGCGCTAAGGCGTCCGGCGCTGATCCTTTCAAGAAGCCAGCTGTACCGCGGAAACGCAAGCCGGCCACTGACAAGCGGAGTGTAGTCAGCTTTGAGGAGAGACGATTCCCGAGTTTGGCTTCAATGTGCATACAGGTGCGAGGTCTTCTCCAGCAAGCTGGCACGTTGCTCATCTGGGATGCTATGTTAGGTGATTAGTAAATACATCGACGACGTTGAGGCGCTGGGCGACATTGGCAGCATCAATATGGATGAGCTGGCGAAAAGCCTTGCTCGTAACAGGAGTTTGTGAGTCTCCCTTATAACATGGGCCCTCTCATTCTCATGAGTCCCCTCAGAACGCCTCACAATGCACAACTTTTCTACGATATACGGAACACGAGGTTAACTATGTATGATGCTACGAGTACGTGCTTTCCCTCGTCGCTCTGATACCTTGTTCATCCTCTTTTCAGATCTCGATCCGCCAGCACTGTCCACACTCGCGTCTCTCAATCCAAACCTGACTCATCTCCGCCTCGACTACTGTGGCCGGATGGATGACGAGGTCATTGAAGCCTGGTCGACCTCTCTCCCAAATCTCAAGCGAGTCGAACTTCTGGGGCCGTTTCTTGTCCGCGCACCTGCTTGGCAGACGTTTTTCAAGTCCCATCCCGCGCTGGAAGGCTTCCTTATCGTCCAAAGCCCCCGTTTCGACCTCGAGTGCATGCGCGTGCTCGCTGAGAGCTGTACGGGGCTAAGAGAACTCCGACTAGAAGAAATTGGGCAGATGAGCGACTCTTTCCTGGAGCATGTTGAGTCTCTGGCCGGACATTTAACCCATCTAGCGTTGTCTCGTCCTGGCATTCCGGAGGCTCTCAGCGACCAGGCTCTGATAGACCTTATGGCTGCCGTGGGCCCATCGCTCACGCACCTCGACTTATCTGGGAACATCAACGTCACCGATGCCTTCCTCTTCCGGGGCCTCAAGCTGCACACGCAGCGACTCAGCTCTCTTGCCCTCAAAAACACTCCTGAGCTCACTGATGCAGGTGTCGCAGAGTTCTTCGACACCTGGGCTGACGCGGCGCAAAATGCCGGATATACCTCTGTCCCGCGTCTGACTTCCATTGACTTGTCCCGCAACCACCTGCTCTCAAGCGACGCACTCACTGCGCTTCTCAGACACTCGGGCACGTCGCTCACGAATATCAACATCAACGGGTGGAAGGCCGTGTCCCAGGAATCGTTGAAGAGCATCGCGGACTTCGCGCCGGATCTGCGGAAGCTCGATATGAGCTGGTGCAGGGAAGCGGACGACTGGGTTGTCCAGGCGTTGATAGAGAAGTGTGAACGTATTGAGGAGGTCAAGGCGTGGGGATGCCAGAGGCTGACTGAGAGGTGTCCACGCAAGGTGAGTGGCGTAATAGGATGAGCAGGAGTTTGTCACTGACCAGTACCTTGCAGAGAAATGTTAATATATACGGCGTGGAAGCTCAGTGATTGTTTGCCTGGTTCGCCATATATGCTATATTGATTGTGTTATTATCGGCCTCAGATGTTTCTATCATGTGTCGCTTTGTGGATTATGTAGCATGGATTGTAGTATATTTCGGACGACATGCGGCCCTGAAAGTTGCGCGAGTCCCGCACGAGAACATGATATGAATGTTGTGCGCGAAGTACAGGCCTCTGTGCCCTCAGGGCCCTCGCGTTTGCCAGGTACTGAACTTCCCTATCTGCTGCGCCGAAAGAAGTTGACAATGCCCGTCTACTGGCAAGCACTTCGAAATTTACCTGGGACGCTTAGTCGAGACTCCATTTACCCTTTCGCTCGTATTTTGCATCGGCTATAGCCGTACAGACGAGTCCGTTAAAGGCGTCGACGGAAGCCAGCGCCGACACAGTGTTCGGTCCGAAGGGTGTATGTCAAACGTCAGAAGAAATATACGCGACATTTGGCAGCCTAAGATATTCCTGAGTATATAATTAGTCCTATGGCATAGCAGCGACCGTTCATGCTTCATTATGGTAGCACTTCGACCCCGAATACACTGCGGATCTTTGCAGAGAAGTCCGTCGCCCCTCTCGATGCCGCAGGGCGTCCATAATCGCTGCGGTGACCATTGTAGCATGAATAGCATTGGCACCTGCACTGGGTACTCTCGCCGAAGCTCTCGCGCACCGCCGCTACCTTCAGCGCATAATCCACCCCAATCTGTTCGACATCTGCCGGCTGCAGCGTCTCGGCGCGCCGCGCGAGCGCGTTCAGTGCGGGGACGAGCCACTCGGTGACGTGGTACGTCTTCGCGAGGACAATACGCTGGATAGGATCATCGAGCAGCACGGAGAGCTTGCGGATAGCGATAGCGCGGAGGCGGTCGAAACGCCACATGGTCGAGAGGTTCAGGACGGAGACCCATTGATTGAGCGTCAGGGAATCCTCGGAGTCATAACTGATTTGCAGTCAATCGCGATCGCCATGGCGGTAGTGGATCAGGGCCTACTGGGGAAACATGACGCGTAGCAGCTGCACGAAGTCATCCTTTGAGATACCCTGTAGTATTAGAGGGTGCTCGTCGCTCGACCCATCTGGTATGCTGCCTTCTGCGACAGGGAGGGAGAACATCGTCTGGAAGATCTCAGAGTCGTTCTCAAAGTTACGGCGGTGCACTTTGAATAATACTCCCTCGACCTAAGTGTATTGCGCGAACGTTAGTGCATTCCGAAGAGCAGCACCCATATCATACCAAGAAGACAACGTCCGTGAAGTAGAAGTCAGGGTGCTTGCTTGTGGAGTTGGACAGGTCCATTTCTGCTATGGTGTATTGCCCGTGGACAAGAAGGCTTTATATGGAGGTCCATGGGTGAATTACGTTGCGAAGAAGAGTGTGTCGGCGACGCCAGGCGACACCATTATTGTCTGACGGAGGGCGCATGCCCGGTCAATGATTATCCGTATCGCATCTTATCTTACCAATATAGACGCCACCTTGGACAGCGCGCGATCGATCTGAACGGTTCGATTGTATTTAGCGCTACGGTTTTTCACTTTGATTTCACAACCCCGACTTCTTCTTCACCAACCGTCAGCACCATAACGCACGTATAACGTTTCTGCTTGTATTTCTACTCAATATCAGTATTGGAGCTAAAAGACGTCGACAGGATGATGAACGCGACACGATCATTCCGATAATAAATTAGACAATCTTACATCTGACAAGTTACTACTCTACAGCGGCGTCTGGTTATGCATGACTGCCGAAGCAACTCCTCCGCTCTCGCTCTTTACACCAAAAAATGTCAGAGTTGGACTCGGTTCGCCGAAGGTAAGGTTTGCGATGATGAACCGCGCGTTGAGCGAATTCCAAGTAGGCGAGTCGGTCTCCAGGTGCCTGCGATGACGCGCAACTATTCAAGTTTTGTCTAGGTGAGAAATAGGCCTGAACTTACGCATAGAACATATCCTTCACACCTGCCTGCCTTAACCGTCACTCAGTATGAAGTGGTTTTCGGGATGTTTTGGGAGGCTCACCCCACTCCGTGCGCGTCTATATAGGCGAACTTCTGATCTGCCGTCCATTGCAACGTAATTCGTGCGTCGGGAAAGAATGTTCCATCTGCTGCGACAATGCCATGTTCTGCACCAGGACCAGTCATGATGGTCGCGACCATGTTCCCCGAGCTATCCGACAGGTTTCCACTACGGTTCGTCAGTAAACGGAATTGGACCATATCTGACGGAGTCCTCACCCGAGAACAGGTGCATTCAGACGCACTCCAAGAGGGCCGGTTACACTATTGAACTGGCCGATGAGCAGAGGGCCCGAAAACAAGGTCTCGAACTGCGGCAGTGGAGCAGGTTCTGCGCAGACGCAAGCAATCAGGGAGAAGATGGTCGTGAATTGGGCAAGGAAGGTATACATGGTGTGCGCTGTTGGAGGTTATTGCTAGCCCTAGTACTAAGTCGCCAAGCATATATACGTCCTGCATAAAATGGCCTCAGGCATGCCAGTGCCCGCGGCTGTACGACGGTGGACAATGTATCCTGTCGGAGACTTGTACCATAGCCAGAGATGGTGTTGTCGTACCGGAGAACGGTCGATGGTGTCCGCCCTCCGATGCTGTCTTTCACTAATGGCTGTGTGCCACGTGGTCAACTATCACGTCAGTGTGGGAAGCGGAAGCCCGACAAGGGCCATGATGACCAATGGGGATATAGTCACCCTCCACAAGCACCGGGTGTGCAGAACGCAGCTCCATCCACTCTTCCATCCACCGATGCAGCGGTCAGTGAGCTGAGCTCCACCCACGGAGGACCCGCTATCCGCGTCTACGCATTAAAATGGCAAGTTCTGTCGGCTTGAATCCGACCGGGGCTTCCATATATAGGTAAGTCCGCGGTGCCGTTGTCCACCGACAGCAGTAATGCATGGAGTCACCCGGGCAATGCGCACACCCTGTGACAGCCAGTCTCAATGATTGCTCCGGCGCACGTAGGCCCATTTCCGACAGTAGAAGACACTAGAGAAGCGCCTTCTTCGTCGGCAATAACCTTACTTGCTCAGGGTGCTATTGGTCAATCTCACATGCTCATTCGTCACATGCTCATGCATCGCTGCAGTTCACTCGACCTTTATTCTTTTCGCAGGGCAAGGTACATGCTATGTGCTCTATGTTAACTACGCTCAAAGAAAAGCAGAAAAATGAAAAACTTGTGCGTGCACAGACCGCCAGGGGCTCGAACTCACTCTTCGAGACTCACAACGGCTGAGATACAACGGCTGAGACGCGGGAGACCAAGAGTGTGGGAAAAAGACAAGGCAAAGAGGGGTCAATACAATTGTGGCATGGGAGAAACCTTGCAAGCAAGGTAACACTGATGCAGCTCCAGCCTCTAGGGTAGCAGCATTGGTAGTCTCCAGACTGGCTCTTTGATAAAATTCTGCGCGCACGCCGACAAGGAGTTGCTATCATCGGCGTTTGCAAAGAAACGGACCCTCTCCATCCCCTCTTGAAGATGACATCGGCGGCGGCATCGGCCGGGCCCGGACGTTGGTTTGGCGGCTGATCGTAGGCCTCAGCCCGTGAAAAACGCGAGGCAGCACCGGACGAGCTCATGTCAAGATGCCTCGGAGATGAACTCTCGAAGTATATCAGTTCGGATGTTGGCCGGACTTCAGGAGCATTGCTAGAGCTCGGAGGACGTCCGGGAAATGACCTGAAATGGCGTGGAACATCGGATTCCCGGATTGTCTGGATTCGGATGTTGGCCGGACTTCAGGAGCATTGCTAGTGCCAGAAAGTCCCGGAATCCAAAGTTCCGCCCCATATAGGGCTGACGTGGAGCCCGAGTCGCCTTACAGCATGGTCTCTTGCCCTTTCTCAGTTGTGGGTATATAGACATTTCTTCACTCTGTGAAGGGCGTTAAAACTGAGAACGAGCAAGAAACTAAGATATCTTTTGAATTCTTGGGTATTTTGTGCCTTACCGCTCTGTTCGACTTCCCTCGGTCCTCGTTACACGAGTCTAGACTGAGGTAAGTCATGAATCCTCACTATACAGTACATATATGCCAATGTACGTACCAGATCATTACCCGTTATGGTAGTAACTAATGCTAGTCCTCGTTACACGAGTCCGGACTAAGGATCATTACCCGTTAGGTTTCTATACCAATAATATGCATATTTCTTTTATTGATTCAACAGTCTTCATTAAGATCAAAAAATGGACACAATACGATTATAGAGAGGAAATGAGGTGAGAACCGTGGCGGAGAGAACGGCATCTCGGCAATAGGCGGTAAATTCCCTTTTCTGGGATTTAGCGCCTTGTCTCGGACTCCGCGTCAGTCCGAGACAGTCCGGGACATGGGGCAGAACTTTTGATTCCTGGATGTCCTCGCTAGAAGCGCTCGGTCCTACGTGTTATTTCCTGATCATAATTTTTTGAGACGTGGCAAACTAAGATCAACGTTCAAAACACACGGCACCAGATGTGCAGGAATTACTACCAGTCGACCTTCAAGGACCATTCACGACTCGGAGCACGTCGAGGGTCTTGGTTAAATGACATTGCAACCCGGAAACAACGGAGCTAAGTGACATTTATATCAGGACATGTCCGGCTCACGGGTACGTCCGGGAAATGGCCTTTCCGCGCCATATGGCGCGGAACATCGGATTCCCGGACTTTCTGAGGCTCACGGCCTGCCATTACGCATGCTTCTTCTCTTGGCGCTTGTAGGTAATTCGAGGTAGCTCTGGTGCCAGTAGAAGTCACAGAAATCGCATCCCAAACCTCTATCTATGGGCGCATGGGCGACAGAAACATCATTCTGGCTGTCCGGGACCGCGCACGTGACCGAGATGATGGTCAGCGCATGTTTCTGACATGAGCCATACATCCGCCTTCGCCGGAACATAGCTGATTGAACGAGCTATACGCGATATAGAGGTTTGCTGTGTTAGACAAGCGCCGACTAATGTCAAATAAACAATAAGCACCCACTTGTCGAGCCCACTGGTCGCCTATCTTCACGCTTAATCCAAGACGGCACATAGAACTTACTTGCACTGCCATCCTTAGCACAGTCAATTCCCTCGGAGTATATGAGTATTAGCTCTGGATAGTCTAACGTCTCCATGTTGGATTAGCGACATTATACAAGCACTGTCATAATCTACCATAATTATATGGTTACACAAGACCGAATACATCAACGGTGGGGCTATTCGATGTCTTTGATGCCCAAGTGACGTTTGCAAAAAGGAAGCGGCTGTTGAGGAAGCTCCATGTCTCGGAATCTGTCTCGAGATGCCTATATTAGAGGTTAGCCTACAGGCTATGTGTGATAGGAGGCCGGCTTCTGCACTTACATATAGTCCATATGTGCTACAAACACTTCTCTGAAAGCAAACGTTAGAACCGGTTCATTCATTCGGTGTGGTTGATATACTCACCCGACGCCGTGTGCCTCAATGAAGGCGAACTTCCCGTCTACCTCCCATTGGTAGGTCAACCTTCCATTGGGGAAGTATATCCCATCTGCCGCAACGATACCGTTCTCTACATTGGTGTTCGGTACGAGCTTGGCGGCAAGCTTTCCCGAAGGATCGGACAGATTACCACTGTACGATGACGACATAAGAACTCTTTCATGACAGTGAATAGAGCGCGCACTGACCTGAGAAGCGCCACATTTAGGCGGGAGCCGTACGATCCATTCACAATGTCCGTAGGGCCTATGATAAGCGGACCGGAGAAAAGCAGCTCAAACTGAGGGAGGGATACTGCGCATGCCGCGAGGGCATGGGAAAATAGGGATACGAATGCTGCAAGAATGAACAGAGGCGTTTGCATACCGATTTCTTGAGTTCGCTGTGAACTATGATGTAGTGCAGCTCACGTCTAGTCCTCTTTATACTCGAGAAACACAGTGTCACGGGGCAAGATGCATGGAACCATCCAATACATTGGGGCTGCCAAAATTTCCGGGGTCACTTACAGGTCGGAGGTCGGCCACGAGAAGCTTGCCCGCAGGGTCGCATATGTTTGCGTGAATGAACACACTGGCACCATCGACTGCGTCGGAGGTTTCCGAAACTCCCGGGAGCCACGTAAGTTATAAGTTTCGCCATCATCGAGAATTGTACCTCAGTGTGTCAATGTGATACTATAGCCGTGCAGTGAAATGAGACAAACGATGTTTGCATACGGTCCCGCGGTGGAACGTGAAGGGTCGAACGCAGCGCCAAGCCGCCAATACTATAATAGATCTGCGCCTTGCAGATCTAGCATCACAGGGTCATTTAGACTCCGATGCGCCAACGGGGCGCGCTACCCGCTACAGCGAGAGCGCTGTGATAGGCTCTGCTTCTAAGCATCACTCCACCGCAGGAGCCGCAGTTCCCCAACATGGCGACGTTTCGGCGACCGTACATCTGATCAAGGCGATTCAGATGATGTGTTTCATACCTGTGAGGCGTCTTTGCTTTCAGCTCTACATGCACCGAAAGCCTCATTGTGCGCAAGAAACTGCACGGACCTGCATAGTCGGCAGGCACGGGGTCTCAGACGCGAAGACATCGGTCAATGGGGACACCTGTCCGAGCCTTGTCTCTATGTACGTTTGCCACGAGTTGGCCCAACAACGTACGCCAGTATGATACAGAATGCTACTGACAGTATACAAATTCCACGGCGTAAGACATGTCGTTTATAATTAGGAAGTGATTCGCGAGGGAAAATGCGTCATGGCGAACGTGACCAGGGACAGGTACACAATATCCGTGGCGTTTACCTGTCTGTGCCCACGTTCCAGCCAGCGAATGCTACTGATTCTGCAACGACAGCTCTAGCCGCGAAACACTCCTAAAATCAACGCAGTCGCATCGAAGACCCCTGGGCAGTGTCCATCAAGGTCGACGCTGCGTGCACTCTCATGCGGCATACGTTTCGCCCAATGCGTACTTGCGGCGACAGCTCGCAGCTGGGAAATCGATTGTGAACTGCAGCCGCCACGACAGGCCGCCTGTCAACATATAGTGAACAGCGCGTAGCCGCTTCTCCAAACGCAGCACCCCAACGGAGCGAGGGCGTTCACCCGCCTTTTTGTACTTTGTCTTTACTGCATTGGGCCAGCTAATCAGTAGCCGCGCGTGGAGCAGCTGTTCCCCGGACGGAATCCTTCTTCTGCCGGCTCAGGGGTCCACGAACCTGCTAGTATAGCATAACCTGTCACGGACAATTTGCATTCCGGATAGACAGGGGCACGCCGCCGTGGAAGTGCACTGCTGTGCGGGCGTCACCGTGCCAGAATTAGCGCGAATCTAGCGCACTCAGGGCGGCTGCAGGGCCCGGCCATCAGCCTAGGACTTCCCGCGAATTGTTGTGTCGGCATGACATCCTCCGCGTCGCCGAGGCCGAGACAGCATGCATGCAAGACATGTTCTGTTCGCTGAAATGCATGATACCCGCATGAAAGAGAGATGGTGGTTCTGACGGTGGTAGGACCGGCCCGACGGACGCTGGGAGGTGCAAGAAAGATGTCGATCAATTTAAAAATATACGGTCACCATTCTCGTATGATCTTTTTGATCTATTTCAATCTGCTTGCGCACCCGCGGGCCCAAAACGACTCAGAGCACACCGAAGACGGTGAGGATAGCATCGGGCGTCCCAAACGTGAGGTTCCCAACGATGAAGCGACTGTTGAGCGAGCTCCACGTTGCAGAGTCCGTCTCCAGATGCCTGCCCAGGATCGAGGTCAGCCCCATTCCGCACAAAGCTAGACGCGTACTCACACATGGGTCAGATCCGAGCCCCCCAGCTCTCTGCGCACGCATCTGTCAGTACGGAACTCGCCCCGGCAGGCCCGGATGCTCACCCGACGCCCTGTGCGTGGAGGTACGCAAACTTTCCGTCCGCGGCCCACTGGAGCGTGAGCTTCGCGTCCGGGAAGAACGTCCCGTCCGCGGCGGTGGCGGGCACGACGGTCGCGACGAGGCTGCCCGCCACGTCGGTCAGGTCGCCGCTGTGCATCGCAGTGAGCGCATCTAATAATGGGATGTGTGCGCGGGAATGCACACCCGAGCACGGGCGCGTTGAGCCGCGCGCCGAAGGGCCCGGAGAGGACGTTCCTGTCGCCGATGGAGAGCGGGCCGGAGAAGAGCACCTCGAACTGCGGGGGTGCGGCGGGCGATGCAAGGGCGTGCGCCACGAGAAGCGCGAGGCTTGCGAAGACGGAGGTGAAGCTATGCATGTCGTGCTCGAGTCTGCACTGTACTGTGTCAGATACACCCTCGGGTGCAAGAATCCTGCCTTTATACTCAAATCCGTGGCGATATGCGGCGCGACACGGCGGCGACCCAGGTGCGCACGTCTCACCACAGTGTTGCGTCTGCTGGCGCGCCAACGGGCGGTCGGTGACTCAGATGTGGCCGCTGTTGCGCTGGTGGTGCATTCCGGTCGCTCCCGAGAGATGATATGATGTGCAGTGGCCATGGTGTAGTAGTGGTCGGCGATCATGATCATCTTCTGAGGTTTCGGCCCAATGCGAAGGTCCTCAGCACGAGCCAAGCAGTGGAATCACATCACATTCAGCCTGCGGTCCGAGACGCATCGGCGCGGTGGTCCATCCTTGTGGGCGGTTGGAGGTGGCCCGGGCCTGCCGCTGGTCCCGCAAGAAGCCATAAGTGCCCGCGCGAAGCCTACCAGTGGAGAAGAGGTGCCAGCGACAGTTGCGTAGGAAGATGTGAGGAGAGACAAGTGTCCGTGAGAACGCGACCTGCGGGTTGCCGTGCCGCATGAGCCGTGCATACTGCGAGTGCCGCTGAAGGCGCCGGAGCGACTGGTGTTCATTACCAAGAGGCTGAGCTCCTGATGCATGACTGTTCAGTCCGTATGCATCGGCTATTGGAGCTGAGCAAGCCTCGGAGGAGCTCACCCTGAGCTGATCGTCGGATGTGATGTGTGCGGGCGGAGCGCTGGCTAGTCTCTGTAGTCGCATGTCATGCTGTGCTTCACGTGCGGTGCAGAACGCCGCAAGTTGGTTCATGTGAGACACCTGTACGGTTGGCGACCTGGACCAGGTCTAATTCTGAAATCGTCCAGGGTCCGATGTGTCTGCTGGGACGCCGTGACAGCGGGGAATGTGACCATAGCATGTTTTTTCTATCGGTATCCTGTGGTTAGGGGCTAATATCCTAATCGAATTTTCGTAACAGCGCTCGACCACGGGCTCCGCCCCTCCGGTAAGCAGCGTG
>KV722698.1:0-18129 GCA_001687445.1 Obba rivulosa | reverse complement strand
TAGGTGCCGCGCATCGCACGCGTTCGATCCGCGCAAGTACTCACATAGGTGCCGCACATCGCACGCGTTCGATCCGTGCAAGTACTCACATAGGTGCCGCGCATCGCACGTGTTCGATCCACGCTCCTTCCTCTTTGGATGCCGCGCATCGCACGCATTCGATCCGCGCACTCACGTATGCCGTGCATCGCACGCGTTCGATCCGCGCACTTACGTAGGTGCCGCGCATCGCACACGTTCGATCCGCGCACTTACGTAGGTGCCACGCATCGCACACATTCGATCCGCGCACTTGCCCTCTCTCATATTTTTCTTTTTCTCTATATTTCTTTCGTTTCTTTTTCTTCTTTCACAACATTTTGCACTCTGATGGCCAAATTTCTTGTACTCTGTACCTATCTTGTACCCTAACTTATTTTAATTAACTGGTTAGAATAGTTCCCTATCTTCTCCATTGGCCTGTGTTACTCAGCTTACCAGCTACTCACCGGTAAGCCCCTGAGTATCAGCTTTACATCCCCTCCTCCCTTCGGTGAGGAGGGTCTAACCTTTTTAATAAACTGCTTAGAATGTCCAGATGCCATCGCCGAGATGCTCAACAATTCCGACAGTGGCGACCACCCAGCACGTCAATAGCGGCAACCACCCGTTCCGAAACACTTGAGCAAGGCAGCGCCAGCCTCGGGCTTACAGTCGAGGGTATCCCTAACACCGGCGCATGCGCCGCTTCCGTAATATTTCGCGAACTTCTTTCGACCCCGACTATGCCCCATAATCGCCTCCGACCAGTCTCCCATCACGATGTCCAATCCGCAGGTAAATTGAGATGAAATCAGACTCAATCTCGGTATATACAATACACTCGAAAAGTCCATACCCGCCTCCGTCTAGAGCAGTAAATGGAACACAAATGAGTCAGACATAGGCAGGAGATATCAGGGGCGAGATGAGACAGCGACTAGGTATGTATGTGTGTCGTAGTATCGATGCAGTACGTACGGCTGTCCATGGCAGCGGGCGGGCGAGATGAGCGGGGCGCGAGAGCAGGAGGGACAGTGAGAGCGCGGGTGGGCAGTAGTATCGTGAGATGGATGCAGATCCGAGTGCGGGTGTGGATGGTGACTGCGAAGAGCGGTCAGCGGAGCAGACGACAAGCGTGAGGAGGCGAGAGTATGGCAACAAGTAGACGAGGGGAAGTGGCGATGGTCACAAGGAAGTAACGAGACACGCACATACATAGCAGCAGTCCTGCATGACGAGGCATGATGACATAACTCCAGCGCGCGCGATGCGCTGGGAGGTACTGGAGCGCTTAGCACACAACGCAGCACCGGCCGCCCTCCCACTCGCCCGAGCGGCGCCCACTCGCAGCGGCGCCGGCGTGGGCGGGGACGCCCTCGCGCATGAGCATGGAGGCGCGGGTGGCAGCCTCGAAGACATCGTCGACACCCTCAATGCGCAGCGCGGAGCACTCCTTGTACGCGCGTGCGCCAATTTCCTGCGCGACGCGCTCGGCGGCCGCACGGGAGACGAACTGTCGGGTGCTAGATGCGCCTGCGTGGGGCAGCGCCGTGCGCGGAGATGTGGAAGAGTGAGAACGGAGGAGCATTATGGGAATGAGCGGGACGGAGCGGAAGGTGTGAGAAAGAGGCAGTCAGCGCCACCCAAGAGCTGAGACAAGTGGTATACACACCTTCTGGTGGTCGAAGGTCGGACTTGCAGCCGACGAGAAGAACGGGAATGGTGGGACCACAGATGGATCGCACCTCTTCTATCCACTGTGCAGGTTCCAGATTTAGCTTCTGCTTACCGACAAAGCCGCAGCGGCGTAGCACAGTGGCATGTCTCGGCTCCAATAATGTTGCCGAGACATTCCATTCCCAAGGAAATACCAGCACGTCGCCACACCGTGCTTCGCCACATCGACAGTAGAAGATACACGTACCTTCACGGTGACGTTGTCGAGCGAGTCGGGCGTATCAATCGCAAATGCGATGAGGATGACATGTGACTTGGAGTACGACATTGGGCGGAGGCGCTGTTCATCATAATCATCCCCATTGTAGAGTCGAATGTCGAGCCGGCGTGGATTGGGCAGGCGTGGGATAAGCAGGTGAGAGCGTGCAGGGGGACCGCCGAGCCAGAAGACACCAGCAGTACATGCCATAAGGGGCATAGTACGTGCCAGAAGGGCGACAATAGGTTGCGGGCCGAGGAAGACGACAAGAGAGGGAAGCATCGGGTGGGTAAAGATACCGAGATGAAGAGATTCCGGAGAATTTTCCAACCAGACGGTGTAGACGTTCACAGAGATCCAGAGATGGATGAGCAGGGATGGGAGAAGGGAGGCACAGAGGAGAATTGGTAGGCGGAGGAAGACAGTCAGTAGAGTATGCGTAGGGAAGAATAGCTTGGTCAGCGGGAAGATCTCAGGAGTGCCACGATAAGATCAACACACCTCGTATTCTTCCTGACCACTGCACGCGAGGGCATAAACGACTTGAGAAGGTCGTCGCCGAGAGAAAAAAGTACTGGACGCACGCGGTATCCCATAGCGCAAGCTGCACAGGCTTGCCGTCGAGTCTAATCTCGGCGACGTAGTTTTCAAAGATGGCTACCAGCGCGTTAGCCGTCATGCCTCCTTCCGTTGTACCGAGTGTCACTAACTTGGTTGCTGCAGGAAGCAGAGGGCGTGCGTTAGCCGTGTGCGACGCGCGAGGGGGCAACGCGCGATAGGGACGGAGAACTCACGTATTCCTTCGGGAACTCTCCTAGAGCAAACGAGCACAGCAGGGACGTCTTTCCACATGCACCTGGGGTGTGGGAATTGCACGGTTGCGAACCAGTAGGTCAGAGATAGGACAGGCGAGAACGGCGAGGCGGTGCATGCGCCAGCGGCGTGGGGCAAAGGTCGACGTGTCGCGAAGAGAGAACTGCAGTCAGCATGCGTGCACGGTCAGAGGAGCGGGAATGGGCAGACCATCGCCGACGATGACAAGCTTCCTGCGGAGCTGTGCAAAGACCTAGGTGAGCTCGCTGCGAATGGCGGGCGCGGGAGACGGGCGCACGGGGGTCTGGGACGACATGTGCGGGGCCGGGGGCGAGTGCGGGCGCGTTGTGGTCGTCTGGGGCGGCGAGCACGACGGCGGGAGTGGCGGGGGCTTGTGGTGGTGGATGGGGGCAGGAATGGAGGGCGCAGCGAGCGAGCGAGACCACGAAATGGAACCAGTCCGAACGCCCGGCCACCGCCCCGTTACGTAAGCACGCTGCAACAATGACGCGCCGATTCCCCCATTTGGCAGGCGCTTGCCTTTCTGGGCGCGCCTCTCCTCCCGCCCGCGACCACCGCCTCGACGTCCTCGCAACCTGATTTCGACCGCGTTTGAGCTATCGCAAACGAAAAACGTCGGCTCTGGCTCGACATACTCAGGTGAGGCACCGCGACATGCGCTGCCTCGTTCCCGACGGGCTCCACGCCACCTCTCGTCTGCCGTGACACCGACCCGCCATCCAAGAACGTCCCCCCAAGTAACCTGCCATCCCCATGTGCCACCGCCAATATATGTTCACGAGCAGTGCCAGCGGTCGCAACAAGCACTTCTATCTCGGGCGACACTCCGTCTCAGCGCTACGTGATGATCGCGAAGCACAGCCCGCCCCTGTCGTCCGACCCCGCTAATTGGTTCCGTCCGCCGCCCCATTGCCGCGGAACGATCCTGCCGGTGCTGCACTATCAGGAAGCAGCGACGCCCTATCGCACCGCGCGCTTGGACTCATTCTGCGCGGGCAACACATAAACACGATCGACGTCCGAGCGGTTGCCAGCCCCTGGATACCGACGGTCTCGCGAAATTCGAATTCGCCGTCCATGAGCCTCCCGCCCGCCAGCTTGCAGCATGCACGCCATCTCCGGCTCCTGACACCCGTCTGGGTCATCTAGCCCCTCGCGAACGTAGCTCGACAAATTGGATCACAACCGGCGGCACCCAGGGTGCGCTCGCAGGCCAGATCCCAAGGCTAGTGCCTGAGACACCGCCATAAATCGACGGCCCATTCCCCCACGGGCTCCATACCCGCGTCATCCCCACATACAGCTTCCTACACTAGAACACATCTAATATTAACCACACCCGCGGCACCGCACCCTATACACTTCTCGAACCTCTGTTCTTCTCTAGAGAACATCCGAACTGAATGACATTCGCACGGCTCAGGGGATCCTCGTGCTCGGCGCTGGAAACTTCCACGACGGACTATCTCTCCGTTCTTATCTATTAACAACGCTCCATCTCAGGACAGGACGCACCAACATCACATCCCGCGATCAATCAAACTCGCTGATCAGGACTGCGCGCTGTCACCGGTTGCTACTACGCCGTGGACGCGCAGTACGTCGCACTACGGATTCGCTGCTGAAGACTGGTCAGTAAGGACATGACACGGGCGGACGTTTTGGCCGCGTTGCTCCCTCTGTTCGCGGCTGTTGATGAGCCCCGGCATGGAACGACGAAGCTCGAGTCCCCATCAATTTTTCTCTTGTTTGCACCGCTAGCCGTACATGCACCGCTCCCGTGATTCTTCGGCTCTACATCGTTCTGGATTCCCTCCGCGCACCGCATGTGCTCCCTCAAACGTTTGCGACTGCTGGCCCGTCTATCTGATGTACTAAATCCTGCTACAACGTTCCGCAATGCGTATGGATCCTCCCACGCTGCGCATCACCACTCTTCGAGGGGCCCTGCAACCCATCTCTTCCCCGGAATGGGAAGACGACGCGCCAGCGACTCGTACCACGCACCGTGAAACTGCAACAGTACTGTCCCTTGATCCCCATGCTCGTGCTCGGTCTCAGACGGAGGAACCAGCTCGTAGAAATCACATGTAGTCTTCCGGCCTCTGTCGCCGTGTTTAGCATTCTTCCTTCGGGTTCACGAAGGTGCGCCAACGTCTATCGATTTACAATCGTCTTCCGTCCTACACGTCTACTGTCTATTGCCAGTATTCTCTCGTCGTTTGCTGGACGCCCAATCCTATGGTGGTTCCCCATCCGCTCAGCCGCTATCCCCACACACTCTCAAAGCTGTCTGCTGATTACTCATCCGTGCCGCCACCCATGCCACAGTTCCGGGCACTCTTATAGACCGGCGCCGTCGGATTTGCCTGAACGGCTGGAGCGCCTCTGGCGGACAGGCGCTCGCTGCCCATACGGACTGGACGGGACGGGCAGACAACGCCTGTACTCTGGCGTGCCAAATTTACTCATTCTTCCGCGGTGGACCTTGGGTGCGCCGCAGAACGTGTCCTGGGATGTCTATTCAGCACCATCATACTCACGATCTCCGGCGGACTTCTTAGGACTACTTGGGCAAAACGAGAACACGACGAGGGTTACCCAAGCTTCATTTTCCACGGGCGTGCTTTCCGAGAAATGTAGAGCTTCTTTCTGCTCTGCGGTCCTGGACTTTTGTTCTCGAAGCACGTAGCTGGCACTTCCCCATGAGGAGCTCCGGTCGCACTTTGTGAGGCTGGCATTGCCTGACGGCTGATTGCCCGCGGATCCCCATTGAAATGCCGAGAACCTCCATCTGCAGCTCTGGCCTCCTCTCGAGCAACCTCTTGGAGAACTAGGAGCTGCACGTCAATCTGTCCAATCACCGGTCGCACGAAGAGTGCCTCGAGACTCAAGCCACGTCCCAGCCGGGCCCAACCATTCTGCTTCCGCGCCAGCACTAGTTCCTTCTTATTTGTACGGTCCTCGATCGTTCTCCCGACCAATCCAGACTCTCGGGCTTCGTACCTGGACGGCTCCGGCCCAGACAGCACTCTCACCCACGAGTCAGGCAGTCCGGCCCGGCCTTGACTATCCACGTTCTTTCCCCGCGCCCCGGCGGCATCAGACTTTGGAAGAGCTGTCGTTCAGTCCCCATGCCCTGCGGGCGGAAGAGCTCGCGCGCCTGGCGACGGGAGCAATGCAGCTCGCGCAGATACGTCATGCGCGGCAGGATGCGGGCCGATTGCGTTGCCGGATGCTCTCGCGAGCTGGTCGTGTATTGGCTGCTCTTCTCCTGGCACGGATCGAGGAGATATCAAGCGTTTCTCTGGCTATGTGTTTCTCTGACTGTCAGCCCTAGTGCCGTGGCTCAGTGTCGCGCGGACGATAGAACGTTTTGAATCATGTGCTGAAGCTCTGTCGTCTGGGATTCTGCTGCGCTGTTTTATTTGCTGCGAGGATGTTACTTCTCGGTACACTAGAAGAGCTGGAAGAGCTATTTGATGCGATTTCACACGAATCAAAGCGCCCTAAAGCCGTGAACTATAAAAGTGGGATGCTCCTCTTATGAGTCCTTGTCAGTCTCAGTGTACGAAGTGTTCCCATGACGCTAAGACCAGTCTTGGGAGACATGCATGCACTTATCCTGACGTACCTCAGAGGCACGCGTAACCTCCCCTATCCCGTGCCTAGGCGGGAACAGGACGCCTCGCTTGTGCAGGATGCCACCACGACAGCTTGGAGCTGAGCGGGGCCATTGCAAGGCCTCGGACGCTCCATCAGTCCCCGCAGTACACACACCCCGTATGAGCGTGGCTGCGCTCCTGTGGAGTGCGGCAGGTCTTGCACTCCCGTCTACCTGACGATCGATACTTGCGTGACAGCAAACCCCTTGCTCTGATGCATGCAGAATCGATCAATTCCTTATCCCCGTGTATCCAAACACGGAGTCCATTTATCGCATCCGAAGCAGACGGAGCTTTGCGGCGCGGTAGAGGCCTGGAATCATCACGGACGAGTGCATTACGAGCTTCTCAGCGGTCACTGCTGGGCATCGACGGCGACGTGCAGAGGCTCTTCTACCTAGTTGCGGTCTATACTTGAAATGGAACCCGGATGGTTCGAGTAATACGTCAGACCTGAAAGAAAAACTCGAATGCTGTCTGGGATGTCCGATGCTGACCACCGTGCGGTAGGTGCCTCACTGCCCACCGGACCATGCGTTCTCGAGTGCAGAATAGCACCTGACTCCAATTGTGACAGACCGTTGAGCGAAAGCTCGCGCCTGGGCACTATTTGTCCTAGAACCTGTCGCTCTACACACCTGACTGATCACATCCCTCTCCAATCGATGACCTAGTAGCGTACGTGTGGTCACTGTCCGCCGCGAGTACGCAATGACGAAGGTCGCATGTCGCCCTGCTCGTAAAGGATGACAGGGTTTGTAAGCTGACGACTATATGGAAGATAGCATTAACATTAAAGGAACTCAAAAGGTATGATGTAGAATGTTTGACGCCAGAGGAAAAGCATGGGGTGCAGGTGATTACATTGTGTGGGTATTGCGCTGTAAATGGGTGCGGCGATAAGCAATTTGAGAGAAGTGGACGGTACACGTCGATTATAGGGTACCCGCATGCGAGTTCATGACTATGAACAAATGTAAGAGGGGTCGGATCAAGCCAACTGAATTCAAAGGCGCAGCCAAGACGTGTTGTCTGGTGGGAATCAGAAGATGTCCAGCAGAAACATGCGCTGCTGATTCCACTTCCGGTACACCTTGGACCCGTTTGGTTGACCCTGGACCATTTTCCGCACCCCTTCAGCCTGTGTTTCGCGGCAAACCCAATAACGGGGATGGATATTCTTCAGTATACTGATAAACAGATACAGCTGCGCAATCAGAATTAAAATAATCGCTCGTCGGACAGAGACGCCTCGCAATGAATTGCGACAGCTCAGTACCCAGGCCCGCGACCATCATATTGAGCGCGCGGCGCTCGGGTTCTTCCTACGATGTCGAATTCATCACTACTTCAGTCGAAAGAAGTGCAAGGTAGTGTTATGTGAGAAACGGATCATACATGAGCGCTGGAGAGACCCAGAAGGTCCGACGAACACACGAGACTTTAATTTGACCATGTCTCCAGAAGTATAGAAACCTGATACATTAAAAAAGCGCACATTATCCTCGGACACGATGCGAAGAAAGACATCGTGGCAACCTCGCGGGTAACACGCGAAAGGCGTCCCTTTAGAAAAATCAATACGAAATCAGCTCCGCTAGACCGAGAGACTCATAATCATCCTGGAGGATTAATTGCATCGCGCAGCAGCAATCTATCATGAAGCATTTGCCTTTGCAGGACAGCAGGATTCCAATTTGGTCCTGAGCGAAAGAGGCCGCAATGCTTCGCGGAGACCAGCGATGAGCCGGACCGCCAGATGGAACACGTAAGCATCACACGGAGCAAGACCAGTTGGAGCGCATGTCGGCGCTTGCACATTTTCAGGCGCTTGTAAATCTCCATGAGTTGACGTTGATGTGCGTGTCTTGGAAATGATGTTTTTTCCCTTCTTGTAAGGGGGAACATTGCGCAAATGGTATGCGACAGAAGATGTATTGCAAAAATTTACACTCACAGATGGATTATGCACGGGTAATGCGGTGTCAAGGAAGATCCATGGACTAGTCGTCGTACCAACGCAGACCTACCACGAATGCTGCTTCATTTCCTTAATGTCGCTGCTTTGCGTATCGAGAACAGGGTCCCTCATGCTTCCCATGCCCTTCGGATCTTCCCGTGGCTTCGAAGAAGTATGCTACGCCTATCTCGAGCTCATTTCAATTCGCTGATCACTCGAAGAATTGCTCTCAGTTGAGTACGTGAAACGGAGGACCCTGTTAAGAGTCATCTTATGCATGTTCTCGCGGAATCCGTCTTTTGACGTCTTCTATTCTCCTCGTGTGATGCGCACTGTAATCGGCCAGCCCACCACTTACCTTCTCTCAGGCGTGATTGCATGTATATCAGCGAGTATGAGAGATGTTCACCTCTCACATCTGTTTTGTGCCATACTACCTGTGTTACGCATTCTGTGAGTGCGTCTGTTATGAAGCTCCGATGACAACTGACTCATTCTACTAGTAATGTCCGCTACGCCTGAGACCGATGCGCCAAAGATTGAACGCGAGGAATTGATAGAGAATATATTGACCTTTGCTCATGCTGCACTAGACGGTGCCAGTACTGCTCTGGTAGCAGCTCCGATCCCTGGCTTGGACAAAGCTGCCGTGTCGCTTGCTTTTCTTATCGAGATGGTGCAGGTGCGCGCGTAATATGCATGCAATACACTACTTGGCTCACGTCCTCTAATTCCGTCCAGAAAACTCGGGAGAATGATCAGATTGCCAAGGACTTAGCTCGCCGGCTGCGTAGTCTTTCATCCATCATCGCCGAATCGGCAAAGAAAATGGAGGCAACGTTTCATACTCGTATTCTCACGAAGACCGCCGCCATAGATGACCTATGTGGAAGGGTCCAGAACCTTCAGGGGTATGTCTCCCATAGTTATCGGCAAGGGCCTTGCTCAATTTAGGTTACCTAGGTCACTCACTGATCTCGAAGATGTGGCCTCCGAGCTCATCTTCACTCCGTTTATACCGCGCTGTATCCGTGTTTCACGGAATAGCAAGTTACTGAGGGAGATGCAAGAGAGGCTCTGCGAGATTCTATCGAACTTCGAGGTCTGTATGAGGAGTGATTATTGAGATAGCCTCTGACGGTGGCTACCCAGTTACAGAACAGTATCGCCGTGGGAGCTCTGGTAAGCAGTGTTGTGGGGACTCTGCAGGCAGTTCATCAGACGGTGACCGTAAGTAATTATCAGTCAAATATAAGCAGTGTTATAATCAAATTGATCGCGTACAAATTGCTCCATGCAGATAGTTGCGGAACGCCAGGCATGGACAGGTTCGGACCAAGCGGTGTACTACCTCAAATATAACTCATGCTGGTTTCTGCGTGACAGAAACTGACCAGGTACTCGATCACCTCAAGCCTGTGAACGCGAACCATCTATCGTACCACCACCGGGAGACGGAAGGAGCCCATGAAGAGACACGAAAGGAGCTTCTCGCAGAGCTTCACAACTGGGCGTATGGCACGTCACCGGACCTCGAGAGGTTTCCTGTCTATGTCCTCATCGGCGAGGCTGGCACGGGAAAATCCGCCATTGCAATGAATGTGGCAAGAGGTCTGGAGGAAGACGGGATATTGGGCTGCAGCTTCTTCTTCAGAAGCGGCGAATCGAGCTTGAGCCAATCGCGGGACTTCTTCAGTACCATTGCACATGACCTCGCTCGTTCTCAGAAGGAGTTCCTCGAGCACATTGTCACCACTACTCGTTCACACCACCGGCGCCATGGGGGAAAGAGGGCACAAATGCACCACCAGGTCGAACAACTCCTTGAAGGTCCCCTCAGGAGCGTGCGAGCAGATCATCCACCCGTCGTCCTCGTCGTTGATGCCATCGACGAATGCTCAGATCCGGAGAGCGTCATTCGGAAGATGATGCAGCTGCTCATCGGCCTTCCGCAGCTCGCCAAGTTTCCGCTGCGTATTCTTGTCACAGCGCGGCCGGAAAAGCATGTCCATAGCTTCTTCCAGTCACACCAGCACATTGATCAGGCTCACGTCAAGCATCTACACGACATCTCACCTTCTGATACTACCGCCGACATCACATGTTATCTTAATGCTCGAATCTCTCAAGCGGTCACGGAGTCCCAGCTTCCTCCAGAATTTCAGCAGGCACATCCGGATGCGGCGCGCGAGCTAGCGAAACGAGCAGATGGGTTGTTCATCTACGCAAAGGTCGCTGTCGAATTCCTCTGTCAATCTCCTCGTCTTGCCGATGAGCACCTAGCGCTTCTCCTCTCCGACGACGAGACAAGCCAGTTCTCGGAGACGAATGTCCAGTTACAGTTGGACAAGCTGTATGGGACGGTCTTGACGAAAGCATTCAGGGAAATGCAGTGCGAAGAAGGTGACATACCAGTCGTGCTGGGCACGATGGCGTTGCTCCGGGAGTCGATGTCAGCCCAGACGATGGCAGACCTCTTGCAGCTCCGAGCAGCGAGAATTCTGTCGGTCGTCGATCATCTTAGGTCCATTATCATACAAGCTGATGACGATGCACATACGGGGGAAGGGGGTACACTTCGTCCTTTGCACTCCACTTTCCCACAGTATCTGACCAACCGAGAACGCTGCAAGGACAACCGTTTCTACATTGATTCTAGGGCGCATCATCGCCGTCTGGCACATGCCTGCTTACAAGTGCTCAACACGAAATCCAGCCTTCGTCGCAGGCCTTTCTCAGACGACATTCCCCATCCATTAACATATAACAAGACAGTCCACCGAGCAAATTGTGATATCGAAGAGCACGTTCGATATGCCTGCCTTCACTGGGCTAAACATCTGCTGGAGGCGAGCGTGGACAAAGACCTCTTGGAGGCCATAGACGAATTTTGCACCGATAAGTTGCTCGTGTGGCTCGAGACGCTGAGCTACCTAGATCGACTCGATGTTGCTGTGGAGGTCCTGCATCGTGTGCACATGTGGTATGAGGTACAGAACTTCACCACCCGTCAAATAGCTTCGTACTGATCCGCACCGATACTCTTCATAGAACAACACGTCGTCCTCTGAGACACCTAGTAAGGCGCGCGAAACCGTCCACGATGCACTCCGAATGGTGCTCCAGTTCTACGACGCGATCAACTGTTGTCCTGAACAGATTTATACATCCGCACTCCCACAGATACCCTCGACTACGTTGTCCAAACAATATCATCGTCACCACGGAGATCCAATGCGGCTGCTTTCCCCCAGGGAGTTGCACTGGAGTCCCCATCTTCGCAGCATCGTTACGAAACGCTCCTCAATGATTCGAGTCAAATACCACCCCGACGGCCAGCGCTTCGTGTCCTGTTCCGGCGATGGACACGTCGAACTCTGGGACGCTGTATCAGGAGCTCACGAATTGACGATACATAGTCACCGCAACACACGATCATTCGATATGTTCTGGGCGAAGCATGACGTGAGGATCGTGCAATGTTCGACGGACGCCAGCGACATCGTATACACCGAGGGCAAGCCTGGAGCAGAGGCTCAATTCCGACGATGGGAAACTGCACGATTCGATTTCGCCACGTTCTCCCCAAAGGGATTGATCTATTCCCCAGTGAAAGACGACGTCCGGGTCCTAGTGTGGGACACTTCTAAGATGCAGAACCCCAGGGTGCTTTCCTGCGAGCACGCCGTCACCACGGCCATTACATTCGACGGAGATCACGCCGCATCTGGCTCTGGAAATAATGTCTACATCTGGAAGGCGGCTACCGGCGAGTCGCTGCGATTGCTGCCCGGCCATACGGACAAAGTCACATCCGTCGTATTCTTTCCTGGCGGGCGTCATGTTGCATCCGGAAGCAACGATATGCATGCCTACATCTGGGACCTCGTCTCGGAGAAATGGATCCATGATTTCTCTCACTCGAGTCCGATCTCACAAATCTCGATCTCCCCGGATGGTCGCCTCCTTGCGACCGCCTCCGATGTGGTTCGTTTGTGGGATACCGAGACCGGCCAGCCTCTTCCCAACTTCGACGACCGACGCGCCACGTCTGTCAACTCAGTTTGCTTCTCACCCGCCGGTGACCTGCTCGTCTCTGCAGGAAGCGACAGTTCGCTACAAGTCTGGGATCTTGCAGATATCCAATCCTATGATGCTCCAACCCCAGACCACAAGACATCGGTGACCTACGTTGCGTTCTCCCCCGACGGTCATCACGTTGCCTCGGGATCCCGAGACGGGGAGATCATCGTTTGGGAGGCTTCTTCCGCAACGCGCCTGAGCTCCCTCACGAGCCATAACTCCGACATACTACATATCGCGTTCTCCCCTGACGGCAAACAGCTCGTCTCCACCGCCACTGGCGCACAGGCGAAAGTCTGCGATATCGCCTCCGGTCAAATTGTAAGGACAATCGACCACGCCAATGCGGTATTCGCCACGTACTCGCCCGACGGCAAACGCCTTGTGACAGCGGCGCGTTCGCTCTCCTCTGGCGGTCCCCCTGCGATCCGCATATGGAAGGCGTCCAAGGGGCAGCACGTCGCAGACGCTGCTCCAGCAGCTGCGGAACCCCAGGACCTCATCATGCTCGACTTCTCCACGGACAGCAAGCTGCTGTACGCTGTCTGCAACTCTACGACATACACATTCAACATGAAGACGGGCCAGCCTGTGCCCGACTCCGAGCTGACGGACCATCATCGACACAAGGCAGTACTGAACGAGTGCCAGGTGTCTCCAACGGACGGCGCGATCACCGTAGCGGGTCCGAACGCATCTAGGATTCCCATCTGCTTCCTGGAGCGGTCGCGCTGGCCAGCTCCGATTCCCTGTGCCGGCCATATGGGCACATATGTCGAGAAGAAGAGTATGACACACCTGGCGGAGAGGATGCACTTGAGCAAGCACTATCTCGTGATTGGGTCTGAGACAGGCACTGTCACTATCTTGGATGTGTCGGGAATCTCTTCTGCGCGCTCTTGACAAAGGTTGAGCTGAGCACCGGTCATCACGCTACTTTCCTTTGACTCATAAATATCTCGTTCGTCTCGCTATTGTACTATCGCCGCTATATGCTGGATTTATAGCCCGTCGATTTATTTCCTACTTTCGGACAGACTGTCTGCCGAGTGACGTGATGTACAGTCCACAATAAATAAAGTACAGCGATTAGCTAGCAGACAGCATCGTAAGAACCACCAGGAAGAACAACGTACACGAGGCATAGTTCTGTCCTATCCCTGAAGGCAGTCTAACCCCGACGGCGAGAGACATCGCTCAATATCTCTACTGCGCCTATTCATCGCCATCCCTGTACACTCTAGCGTAGGCAGCGCAAGTCGTACAGGCAGCACATCCACCGGTGGCTTCCACAACCTATTGTCAGCCGCATATTCGCGCGAAACTTAACTCAGCTGCACGTCCCGCATCCTGCCATCTGTCCGGTCTCATTCTCATCCGGAGCATCTAGTCCCCATGAATGCCTTTCCTGCACACCGCGTCCAGCAATCGCCGTAACTCTGGATTCAGCGAGGTGCGTATATATCTTGGGCTCTAATGAGCTTTCGAATGCGCATAGGAACATTGGTGCGGTCGCCGGGATGTGCTCGAGCGCTGAGTGTTGGACGGAGCAGCAGGAGTCACAGTTGCGGAGAACGGAGGGGTCCACTGTGGAGCATGCTACGCCGGCACGGTAAGAAATGACATAGCTGAGGTGCCACAGCGTGCCGCAGAGGTAGCCAAGGACATAGCCTCACACACTCAAGTAGTACTCACGTGAGACGCACGCCTGTCGAATTTGACCCTTAGACGCCCAAGATCGTCTTGACGTCCGATTCTCCAGCAACGGCTGTACAAAAGGTAACAAAATCTCTGTTCTGTAACTACCACATGTGTTATTAATTACACGACCCCGAAACGCAGAGCAGTAATAATAAATTATAATCGAAACAAATATATCGATTCTGAATCCGCGAGTGATCTACTTGTCCACGAGATGTCCTCCGGGGCGTCTGTGAAGATAGCCAGGCGCTGTAGTGAGCCAAGGATACGCGACCCGTGAAAGTGTCCGCGGAGATGCCGATGTACACCCCTGTCATATAAAAGCAACCGATGGGGTATCACCCAGATTCTACGGTGCTACAGATGTCGACTGTTACCGGAGCGATGTACACTGGACGTGCCACTTTGAGTATGCCCGGATGCTCATAGCGATGCTTGCAAGCTCTGAGCCTCGCATCGCAGTTGACCTGGAGGGCAGTGACGAGACTAGTGTCCCAGGCAGAACGGTGACGTAAATATGTCGATATCGTTAAAGGCTAAATCGCAGCCTCCCCTAATCTCTATACCTCCGATCCGACGTCCACCCATCCCACTTGTATATAAAGTCCCTCATTTGTATGTGTACGCTACTGAGCTTCGGAATATGCATCCTGTGCCTATCGTCTCCGGGGAGAGTTTTCGCCCATCATCCTTCCGACTTCCCTCAGGTCGCTGCGCAGACACAGCGGTCAGGAATGTGTTCACGTGCCCCTAAACAAATATTTAGATACACAGACATACAGCAAGTAGCTCCGAGTATGAGAACGAAATTCGCAGTCGTTACTTCGATGTCTGACACCGTCTCGCTCTCCAGGGTCATTATACCTCGTCATTGTCCAAATGGGAGGGATGTCTCGCCGTCTTGCGGGTCAGGGGATTGAACGAACGTGGATTACGTGTGGAAAGACTTGTATAACGTTGATATATTAGGTGACGCGAATTACCCGAGTATTCGAGAGCATTGCTGCAGCGCGATGTCGCCGCCTTGGCCGAACAAGTGAGCTTCAAGAGATCTCTAGGATCATTGCACGCAGAAACATACCAGGATAGTACCAAAAATATATTGCGAGAATAATATAGACACGTGAGGATGATGCCCTCCAACCAATTGCTCTTCGCGTCTTGTACGCCGTGAGTCACAACGAGCACTAGAGAGACACATGAGCCGATCCGGTGACGAACAAGGTCTGCAGGCGGGAGTAGAGCATACCAGTGAAGAAAAGGACGATCGACTCGAACAGGCCAAACAGCAGTGTCAGTGGCTTGCCGATGATCCAACCGAGTGTAACCATGAATCCAATCACGCATAACGCAATTTGCTATGAAGGAACACCCCATGAGAACCAGCCAACACACAGCCTGCGACCAAAAAGGACTGACGATACTCACACCAACAGCGACACCGAAACTTAACGTCAGCTTGTCCTTCACAGAGACCGTCACAGCTGTAACGTACTCCGCCATATCACCAACAATTGGCAGGAGAATGAGGGCGAACAACTCCTTTCTGATCACGCCAGTCGCCGTCAGGCCATTGATGGAGTCGACTAGCAACTTGGCGGTGATAGTATGGAGCTATCATAGTAAATAAGATCACTTCTCGGGACCAAACCAAGGCCAAGCCAACGACAAGCCAGGTGCTTGGCGATAGAAGGGCTCGGTCCCATTATAATAGGCAAGGAGCTGTTCATAGCACATGACAACCACTCGTCTGTCGACGCTCAGTCAAAGTGTATCGAGACGGTGCACTGCTATGAATGGGTATGTATCAGGGAAGACAAGACCCGATCAGACGCAGGAACCATCGGCTATGGTCTGCCATCCACTAGGTCGAAGATAATAGGATCAGCTATGACCGAGAGGCGAGTCGGAGGTGGCCATGCAACCATGTTAGATTCCAACGCTGACGGCTCCGCAGCATGTGATTCAAATTCGGCAGAGGCACGTTGAGCCAGCCACGCACAGCAGTGAGGCCGAACGCAGCTCGAGCTGGACTAGAAGTGCGAGGGCAATGAAGCAAGGCCAGTGGGATGATGCAAAAGACTAGTCTCGGAAGGAAATTCGCAGAAGAACGCAGGTTGCACCGCCGTGGCAAGTATCCTCTTAGACGCGTTCAGAGACGCGCAAGAAGACAGCACGGCTATGCGGTTCGACTCGACGGCCCAGACGCTCCGCTCATCAAGCGCAACGGCGAGGTCAATGCATGGGACAACCCCGACTTCGATGCAACTCTACCCTGCTCTGTCGTGCTCATCATCTGTCCACTGCAGCCTTTCGGGCTTTTGAAGACGTTACAACCCCGATTAATCTTGGATGTTAGCTGCAGACTATCGCAAAGACTCAGGAATCGACTGTGCGTGACAAGCCTCCAGAGCGAGAGGGTCGTTATCTTTGGTGTTACCATTACTGTCGCAACTAAAATCCACTCGGTAGATGTTCACTTGGCTCGCTCAGGCCATCGCGAAATCAGCCACATCCAAGGAGCCGGTGGTGACGCTCAGAGACGCACGACCTCACAGCACTCTCATCAACTATAAACATCGTACGCTTTCCTCTCCAGCCTCCTATATATCGCTCGCCTAATGGTGGTCTTCTCCAGTAGCAGAACAGAAGATGCAAAGGACACTACTCCGGAGAGACGTGTTGCAGTTCGGTTGATCACCGCGACAGGAGTATGTTCGACGCAAACAGGACGGGGCAATAGATATTAGGTACGACACTCATTGAGTACGCTCATCATGCCACTTATCGCTGTAGGTGCCTTCTCCCAGGTGTGACTACACTCGTTCAGACACTCTCCAAGCACGCCAGGGCGTGTCTCGCATGCTCTGCGGAAGTCTCACTGGCGCCCTGTGTCTGACAGAGGTCAAGTGGACTCAAGCGCTTCAGCTCATGACCGATTACGCCGCTATGAACACATACGCCGTCTCCGTTGTTGGCGTGAATTACATGACATCCGTACCTTAGGGCCCATCCCGCAGATGCAGCGCTGAAGCCTCGAAACCATCGAGATGCATGTCTGCATCTGCGTTGTCCAGTGTGGTATGGCACAGTTGATCATGTCTCGAACCGACACTGCGCCTAAGTCGGCACCAGAAACAGAGACTATCTGAGGCTACGCTGCATGTGTGTCGATGCCTTTCCTCCATTTCGCCGTTCCGGCCCGTGCAGATTTCGGTAGCCGCGTACACCGAGCCAAACGGGGGCGAAGGTCAAGCGGCCAGTGAGGATGCTCGCAAATCCAGCTTGACCGAAGGGCACGGGAGAGCGCCTCGCGCGTCTACAGTATCCCAGTCAGCAGCCATATCTATCACATTGTTGACGAGCATCGCTTTCTGGAGGGCAGGTACGCACATGTTGTAATTGCTCCAATACACATGCTTATCTGTGATCCAGAGAATATGCTGCGTATGTGAGGTAGAACCACGAGGTCGACGGACGATACCTTAGTACGGCCTGTGTGCTTTTTTCATTTCTTTCCACTTGGTTGTATGGCAGGCATATTGTGGCAAAAATCATTTTACACGCAGGTCTGCTAAAATCACAAAGAAATGTGCCACTTTTGTAGAAATAGGGAAAAATTTGCGCTACCTGTATGTTGCTGTTGAAAAGTGCATCACATCTGCTGAAATGTCAATTATTTGTTTCTACTCCATTCACGACCGAAAATGTTACGACTGATCACCCGCAAATTTCAGCAGTTCTTTTTAGTGAGGTATAATTTTACGCACCTTCCAGAATTGCATTAAAATGCACCACCTCACTTTGGTTTTTTGTCACAGCTCCCTGCTACCCACTGTATAATTTCTGCACAGGTCGAATTTACATATTTATCTCGCACTGCGCACCCTGCTGTGATTATAATGTAGCAGGTGGCAGGTGGATTCACA
>KV722697.1:0-18139 GCA_001687445.1 Obba rivulosa | reverse complement strand
CTATGTAGATGCTTTGTTTTCTATCAACACAGATCTATTACTGATATGGTTACAGGTGGTATTATGTTTCTTAGATAACTACTAGGGTATAATGTTCGTTTTTAAAAGCCCAGAGGTAGGAGGGTATCTATACTATAGTATATACTGCTTTAACTATGGTGTTATGGTGTGGTGGTATAATGTGTTGGTTCTTTCATGTGTTAATATTGTAAGGTCTTGGGTTCGATCCTGGGACTGTGTAATTTTTTATTTTGGTTATTCTTGGTTGGATGCATCCGACGTTTCGCATCACGGTAGGATGTATCTTCTGAGCTCATTTACTCGCGGAAGATGTATCTGTCAATTTGAAACCCTACATGCGTGGTGGTCGATGTACTTATTGAGATAGAACGCCTTGAATCTATTGAGCGCATAATGTGCTCTGATATCTACTCCAATGGCTGACCTTCCGAAGCAGGGCATAAGATGAGCCGCACGAAGGAGTGTGTCCAAGTGAACCACAGAGACATGAGGGTTGTGCCGTCGTCGATCGTGAAACTTCAGTTTGATGATCCACATACCAGTTCGATTGTCTGGTGCATCGCCGAGGACTTCGTACCAGTGGACCAAAGCGCAAGGATAGCTGACGGATTGATGTTTGATGGAGAAAAGCAATTTGAGCCGAGCGATGCCAAATCTGTTGATACTGTCGCAGTTCTGCTCAGGCTCCAGGAAGACGCAATCGAAACGGGGTGATCCGTGATACCAGGAAGGTGTTCCCCGGATGTGCTCACGGTGCATACCTCCAACGCCGCAAGGATCGCTGGGTGCGAAATATGTTGCTGTGGCAGAGTGATACGTGTAGATTTTACCGCGGTAGATAGGACATTGGTCCAACCTGATCTGGATTGAATCGTGTGATGCGTTCGGTTGAGTCTGAACACGTAGGAACCGTTGAATCAGCTCAAGGAGCTGTGGTTGATGTATGTATGCAGAGAGCATTTGAACATTTTGAGGGTGCTATCGCTCTGTGTAGCATTATGCAGATGTTGTCAGGGTCAACCTTCGACCAAATGAGCTGTGACTTATGAGGTGTTCGCACCATCGTCATAAAGCAATTTACTGCCGGGCCGTCTACATCACCTAGGTCCTCTGCCGGCTTCTGTTGCTTCTTCTTGGCTGCCATGACTTCATCTTTATCCTCGGATGGACAACCATTGAGTAGCATGTCTTCTAAATCCGGATTGATGGCTCTTAATTGCCCAACGCCTACGACAAGGAAAGATGGTTCAGCAACACAGGATGATACAAAAAAATGAACTCCATCACGTACACAAGGCAAGAAAGGCATCATCGACTATTGAGCCCTCGAGCATGCCTCAAGATTCGAAGTCGACACGGATGGCTGCGAGCTTGTCAAGCCGTTGGTTAGTGAGTAGTATTTGCCCCAGCGCCTTATACTTGTTAGATTGCCGCCACGGTTCCTTCACGGCTTTGATGTGTTTGGACTCCGTAATGGAGGAGCACAGACGATTAGGTGCGCCGTACATGATAATCAGCTCTTTGTAGTGCATGAGCGAATGTTGGCGAGGAAGCGCGAATCCCGCGGGGCGCACACCACTCGTCTGAAAAATGATCCGGTGCTTGTGGAAATGTCTGAGTGCATCATCTAGCTGCTTGATAGAGTCGGGAGTATGAACGTTACGATGCGCAATGTAGCAGAAATCCAGAAAGGCGCTGATGGCTTTCACCATCTTCGCTGGGACATAGCCGGCAATCGCCGGAAGCCAGACCTGCATCGTACAGATTGCATGAGTTTCACAGCCAAGTGCTTATATAGCACTTCCTACCTTCATGAGGGCTTTAGAATCATCTCCTGTCCACTGCTTGAAGCCACGCCCTTCAGGAAATCTCCGTAAGTTCGAAAACGGCGGGGCAACGGCGATACTAATATGGTGATAGCTGCTGAGCTATGATTTCTGCGCGTAGACGAAGTACTTACCGTCTGTCAATGTCCGCGAGAATCCTGTCCGCTTCTGGCCTGCCATGTATCTTCACGAGATATTCTTCCACCCATGAAACGAGATGGTCCTTGAAGGTGCCCTTTATCAGTTGGTGTAGGATGTCGGGTGCGAGGAGTTCGTGGATATCTGCGCACGGGAATTCGCTTGTGAATGGCTAAAGAATGAAAGGGGATTAGCATTGATTGAACTAAGTTCAAACCTGAGAATAGAAAGAAAAAAGAGGGTGGTGGTACGCGCGGCTGCGTGTGCATAGAGTAAGATCCGCACAGGGTGTTCAGCGGGCGTGTGAAGTGGACGGTGCATGCAGGTGTGGATGGCGTGCGGATAAGAAGGGCCACGCGCGCTGATGAAATGTCAACTCGCCAAGTCACCCAAAATTGCGATATCACACACATCGCCTCGATATTTCACGAACCTGTCGCGAACGAGTGGAACAAAGTTACACCCTGGATTCATCATTCCTCTTCCCCTGTCGACATATCGCAGTTATCCCTTGCGATCTCGCAATTTTCTTATTGGCTAATCTTTCCTCTATGATGACTATGCCCTACCTCTTGATTTGAGACTATACCTCTTTTCCATCAAATTCACCTGGTCTAGGCGACATAGGGACTGACAGGACTTCCATTAGAAGAACATTCCTCTGATGACGTGTTATGTCAACCCGTTACGGCAGCGCCCTTTTCCTATATCAACCGCAGCAAAGCCTGGGGATCAGCAGAAATCATCCCATCATTTCACAATCATGCCTTTTCTCGCTGCTGTCGTCTCTGCTATTGTTGGGGGTTGCGTCCTCCTAACCCTTATACTCTCTTATGCTATCTGGTCGATCCGCCGCGACCAGGCTCAAATCCAAAGACAATGGTGTTCACAATAACGCGCAGACCGCTACGCTCTGCAGCTCTTTGAGTGCAATCAGAGGAGGGCTCGGCAAGTGAACCCTATCTTTACCTCACCCACTCAGAACTGCGTGGAGTCACCAGAATGCATCCCATATTTCTATCCCCCCGTCCCATCTACGTCTTCACTCCCTAGGCCCAAGCCGACTCACCCGAGGACCCCTCCTCCGCTCTACGAGACCCGCTCTTTTAGTAAGTAGGTACGCATTGCATTCCCTCCCGGCCTCAATGAAGACACGGCGAGCTCGGTTAGTCAGGACCTCACCGAAGTACGTATCTCAGAGGAGCTAGAAATTGTGGAGATAGCCGAAGAAATTGCAGGGATATCGGGAGCTAGGCGTGAGCCTGGCGCTGGTTCACCACCACTCTAGGTGTCGAAGCGCGCGCCTCCGGTCTTCGGACTTAGGCCGAGGCAAGTTCGCAAACTTCGTGACAAGCAACATACGTTCATTATCCATTTATATCCAGTTTATTTAACTTCCTCGAACTCTTCCACTTTCCTTATCCAATCGGCATCCTCCCATACCCCTTCCGGCATTGGTTCGTAGCGATTCGCAAGTCCCTAAGTCCCCAAGGCTGAGTCGTAAGGCCAAACCCCAAGCAGTATGGCTTGTGGGGCAGCGTCGTGTTGTGCGTTAGTACGATATTCTCGATATTTGGTTTGTGGTTTGTTTTCTGCAGTCGCAGCGGAGTCGTAGCAGGACACGGACTTTCTTTTGGTGAAGGTCGAGGCTAGTACTAGAATCGCGATAGTCTTCGGAGTGCCTGAATCTCGATATGTATATATATTCATAGTAGCAACTACAGAGGGCAGCGAATTTCTCCCCTTCAGTTCTAGTGCGAAGATCAGAGCTCAAAAGCTTGCGATAAAAAACCTCATATATAAACTCACAAAAACATTTTTATCATCATCATTCGCCCTTCCTTCTCTTTATATCTGACTTCAACTTGCGACTATACGACATAAACTGCGACTCGAGCGACGAAGTATAGGACAGCGCGTCCTAGGTTGAATCGAAGTATCGCAGACATCGTACAAGCAACTTTGCAGGGTTACGAAGTGATTCAAGACATTGAGTGGTACTCCTCACCTCGTCCTTACATTCTGGCTATCCTTGGTGGTGTTTTGTTGTTCCCTTCCACGACTTAGCCAGGTATAGGCACATCAGCGCGATAGCGATGGCGGACGGCGGGCGCATGAGAAGAGCTGCGTGCGCAATAGCGATGGTGGGCGGCAGGCGGACGAGAAGGGCCACGCACGCAATAGCGATGGCGGACGGTGGGTGTACGAAGAGAACCACACATGCGACAGTCCTTTGCGCTTGCGCACACGCATGAGCAACACCGCACTATAGATTCTCCCCAGGCAAGTATACATAACATGGACGTTCAGATCGTGCCAGTCGTGCCCGAAGTCATGCCCGAGGCCGACACAACCGTTACCAGGTCTTCAACGGCCTTCTGAAGAAGACACTGGAAAGCCTTCTCACCAGCTTGGTCCTTCACATCTGCGAGCATAAAGCCAATCCCCCTTGCGTAGAGGTGACCGCCGACTGCTGCAAACTGTTAATCGAGAATGTAGACCGCCGAATAGTACTCACTCCATGCATATGCCGTCCAAAACTGACATCCCTGCTGGCTATATTCCCCCACCCGCCACTCCAAATCTTGCTGCCTGCTTAAGAACTGCAGAATGCGGTTCAACTTGACTCAGCCATCTGAAAATAATGTCAGAGAGGTGAGTGAATATTCAGAATGACCTAACTTACTTTGCTGAGGCATGCTGTACAGTACTTTGAGAGAAGTGGATGGTAGTGGTGGTGGTAATGAGAGACGGTCACGGAAGTCGGGCATCTGCATGACGGTCGAGCCCATTGACATTATCATGCTGCATGCAGGGACAAATAAACCAGAGTCACCCAGATGTGGGTCCTCTCGGCTGTTCGTGTTCCCGAATCTTGTTTCTGGTATGCATTGAACTGCTAATTCCTGATCAGCTTGGTCATCTACAGCAGATGGATACAAATTTACGTGAAATCTGCATTCATGTTCTCATCGTCTTTTTCATACAGCTGTTGGCGAACAGCGTTGGGTGTCAAACAGCTGGAGGTCGCTCTATAACGGAGACGATGATGATCGAGATGGGCACTTGTGACTGTCCTTGCGAAGTCTTCCTTCCGTCGCAGACTGCTCCCATCGTCCGTTTGGTCCTGTGTATCCCACTTTTGTTTGCATATCTTTCGAGCCTGCCATCTGCTAATTTTCTCTATGAACCTCCTGAGAACTGTGGTCACAAGTGCCGGCGCTTCACGATGGTAGGCCGTATAATGTCATAGATGCTGTACCACATGACAATCGATACAGGAGGGAAACAACTCGATGTGAGGGGAAACAAAAGGAAGTGGCGACCGATAAGACGGTGATTGTTGTATTTGAGACCACAGACGATACAGTTGGATTTGGGATGGTCGCTGGATAGGCAGTGGTAAATGTGGCAGTGATGTTAGTCTGGGTTTGCTGCCGTGCACCTTCATTGGGACCAGGTGGGGCTATGGCTTCCTGGTGAAGGGACGTCTACGGAGCGACGGGAGGGCAGTAGTGGAGAGTTTCCGAATAGAAAGAAATAATGGAGAAATGCCAAAAAATGAAGGAATTTGGGGAAACAAAACATATTCTCACCGTAATGTCACCAACTACACTATAACCTTCCCACATTTCTCCGAACTCTAGCTGATCGATGATTGCTTCTGTATGTGCTTTCCATCGGAAGCCTCCTCCTTTGTCGATATCTGGTGGTTCTGCATTACATCTTCCAGCCGACGGTTAGTGAACTCTCGTGTCAAAATGAGCCAATTTACTTTGCACACCATCCCTACACAATATAGGCAAGGAGCACCTGCTCTGGATAATCAGCGATGTATGGCCCAATGCCATACATGGCCTTGTGAAAATGCCCTTCGGGGCAACGGACCACTTCCGGCGTCTCCATCCCTGGCTTAAGCGACTCAAGAATCGCCGCGATTGATGTATGTACGAGTTGTCATTGAAATTTGCGAAAGGATGGGTCATTTGCATGCTGCTTGTTAGCTGCCAGTTGTAAGACAATTAACAAGGTGAACAAATTATATAGTGTCAAGGCATACTTTTGGGGATGGCGAAAAAGCCAATGAGCGCCACAGCATTCCAATGAGCACGCCGAACATTGTTGTGGACGTTTTCTATCGAGGCATATAGTAGATAGTATTCATTCTGTCCGGTAGCAACTGACACCGTCGTTTTGTCGCTGCTGAGAATGATTGGCACAAACATTAATCCATGAGTTTTAGGATTTTCGGCAATCTCATCCTGAGCGACTTAGTTAGTTACTGTGAAAGATATTAAAGCAGCAATGTACGCACTGCTTGATCCCATGCCCAATCACTGCTCATGAAGTTCTTGCGGTGTAAGCCGGCGTCCTTCGGCAAATGCTCCCGCATTGGCGTGTAGTCAAACTCGCCATCAAAATCCGGATTTGCGAGCATGTTGTGTATGATAGCACGTGGGTCGCGATACCAGATGTCATAGGTAGCCATCATCCATGGCTTCCTCACAGGATTTGCATCCTGCAGTGAGTTGCTAGCTGTGAAGGACAGCATATTCCATGCGACATCACTGAGCGGGATAGAGTCGACCTTATCATACAGAGGCTTTGTACCGAGAAAAGGGGGCGAATCATCATACTTGACAAGAGTTGCTGCCCATAAGATCGAGAGAAATGCGATGTTCTTGGCTGACATCTTACTTCGCGTGTACAGGAAGTCAGCCATCTCGAACTGAGTACGGTTATCAAAAGGGCTGAAGTCATCCAATGCTCGGACACTTCGAGGAGGCAATGGAGTGTCCTTGGCTAAGAGTTGACCCTTCTCATCACATGGTCGCGCTTTATAGACATATAAGCTGCTACAACTGAAATGAAAAGAGTGTAGACATACCACTAAGTCCCGGATGATAACGACGGGTGATGCCTTCATCATCCTCATCGTCATATTCTGACCAACTCATCTCCTCATCCTGCTCTGGCAAGTGGTCCTGGCATGATTGCTGGCTATGCTCAGATATATACTCTCTGTGCGGCGAGTTATGTAGTACTTCGTCATAGTCTCAGATGAGCATCTTATGACAAGAGGTGAAGAGAGTTCTTACCAGGAGGCTCGTCTTCATCTGAACTACTCTCATCAGGCCCTATATCCACTTCTGTATCCTGCTTGTCGGAATCCTCGGAACCCAAGAATTGATCCACTGGATCGGGCGTGAATCTCGTGCCCTTCAAATCTGGCCTGTGACTTCGGCGCGGCAAGACCATGCTGTCTCGCCAGCCTAGCTCCTCTTGAAACGAGTCGTCATCTTCGACTAACTCCTCGTCATCCACGCCCAGCAGCCTAACAATGTATGGATGCAACGCACCCTCATCGTCTGCAAATATGCCCAAATCTTCATCTCCAGCTTCTCTGGCTTCTTCATGTCGTACATCATCTAATTCATCCCCACCGCCTAGAGGTGTCGGAATGTCAAGCTGGCTGACATCTCTCAGCTTAGAACACATACCAAAAGCGCTACTATCAGGGACCTTAGAGATGGCTCAATCACGAAAATTTGTGTCAAGGTTGCCCCCTTGCACAGTATCGAGAGCTTCACGAACTTGGAGGGCTATACGAGCTTTCCGTGGGAGCGCTTCATTCCGGTGGGCAGATCGCATATGCTTTGTCAAGCTATTGGTAGACTTGAAGCTTCTCTTGCAGCTGTCACCATAGAAATGGCATCTAAGCTTGAAGGTTGTGTCAGCAGGAACAGGGGTGGTGGGAACGTCTTTCTGCATTTCGCGAGAGGATTGTCTATACTTTTCGATATAGATTACAGAGATGAAGATAGACTATAGGGGGAGACATGAGAGTTGTGGGGCGAGTATGTGTCCTCTGGAACATTGGCGCACATGAACAGTCTCGGAATGGGCAAGTGCGTGAACAGTCTCAAAGGAGTCAAGTGCATTATCAGTGCATACGTACAGGTATTATAAACCCCCGGTGTGGCGGAGGCAATCGCTCCGCCGCTCAAAAGCTAAATATTATGCACGTTTAGGACTCATTCCGGAGGCCAATCGACGCCTTCCGACGTATCCGGAAGCCCACAAACCCGCAGAAGCACGCCTAGATGGTCCGGGTACGGGGCGGCTGATATATTTATGTATGCATTTTTCTGTCTTCCGGTTTTCTATCCCACGTTCGGTTTCCCGTATACCTACCCCCTCCCAACGTTACGGACGCGTACAGAATTTGTGGCGAACCGCTACGGGCCATGAGCACGCGTGTACGACCTCCCGGGTTGTTTGGGGTGCGATCCACACGTAAATAGATGGCATGCGCGCGATTTGCTCTCGCCCATCCGAGGCAGATTTGTCATGAATTTTGGATGTGCTCCGGAGCGGAACGGTTGATCCCTCCTCGAGCTATGATTATTTCTTCAGTCCCGGACAGTCTCACTACGATACGCACCTTCCATTTTGGGATGACCTTCCCAATTTGGAAGCGTCACTTCCGCATATGCTGTACCAAGACTTCCGGACATTGACACGAGTCTGAGATGATGTCGTGGGTCTCTGGCATTGCGACACATGTATAAATAGGGTCCTAGACATCTCTAAAATCAGATTCCGGACCCCCCTTCTTTACCCTAGAGCTGCACTTTCATCTTCGAGCCTCTGGCACCCCGCAACAGTCTGATCCCGAGTGTACCACGAAGGTACGTAGTCGCAGATCTAGTGAGCGTTCGGTGTTCTACTTTAGTGGCTTCCGATACGATTCATATACCCATTTTTCCTTCTTAGTCTCACGTTCAGACGGGTGGCAATCGTGTGTTTCGCAGTCCATGCCTGCGCACACCCGAGCTAGTACCGAACTGTTGATACACTCTCCCGGAGCGGACAGTTTGGGCTCACTTACTACTAGTTTGGTCCGAAGTGCCGGTCCCGCTATTCGGCATATTCGTGCATACAATTGCTCGGCAATTTTGTTTTCTTTTGCTGCCCATCCACTCTACATTTGTAGTATCTATCCCACGCATACACACATACTTTCCACACTTGTAGACTACCATTTCAATCCAACGATTCACATCCCATACCCCCGAGGCTGAGCGCATTTTCCCCCATCTGCGTCTCTGTTTCCCTCCCACACCGGCCCCACTTGCACCATCCCATCTTCCCCTCTTTCTCCCACCACCTCCCACCATGGCGACTGGACGGACGACCCGCGCTGGAAATGCTAATAAGCATCTGGGACTTGTCGACTTGCCCGCACCTAGGCATAGCAGTAACCAAGTCAAGGCCGACACGGTTGCCAAGCAGGCTGCGGACGACGAGGAAGAAGCCAAGAAGGTCGACAGAAGAAAGCTCATCGCCAGTATGGAGGACAAAAAACACGAAGAAGTACAGAGACAACAAGCCAGAGAGTACACGCCTATAGAGAAGCGAGGGCGGGCCAATGCCATCGGTAAGTAGCTGTCTGTCGTTGTCATAGACTTGTCCCAGGAAGACGTTGTGTCACCTGCAGAGGTCGAAGAAAACCAAAATAATGGAGGCGAGGAGCCTAGTCAAGAGAACCAAGTAGAAGACGATAAAAGTGGCGTGGAAGACCAAGAGGATATGGATGAGGTGACGGAGTGGGAGACAGATACAAACCCTCCTTCTAGTGACCATGATGGGTTCGTGGATTTTCCGCAGTCCCAAATTGAAGGTACTTGTTGGGATCCCAACGACCCCTCGTATAGGGGTCTTCTGAAGGGAGCACCAGGAAAGTCAATCAGGAAGAGAAAGAATGACAACAATAACAAGTCTGCTAGGAAGGAGATCAAGAGTATGCGCACGTTGACCACTCTCAGCCCGAAGATGTTGTCAGAGGAACCGCCAGGAATGACCATAAATGTCAAACGCAAGGCACTGAGGGTGCCGACTGGGAAAGGCAAAGGCAAGAAGCAAGCTAAAAATGGAAGGTGCAACATTTTCGGACTTATAGTTTAAATCTTGCGCTCATGATCTCGCTCACATGCCGCTTCACTAGGCCGTCGTACTGCCTAATGGGGTTTAGCAACAACGAACATACCTTCTCTCCTGGTGTCAACAATAACTATCTCAAGGCCACCGACCAGGCGTCCTGGCATGGCACGGCATCTGGTGCCAAGGCTCCCAGCACTACGAGTTGCAAGTCGGCTCCTTCCTTGAAGTCCGGCATATTGGCTACAGTAGCCAATGGTGGAGGTGGCAGGGCACTAGGGAAGTCCTCTACGAAAGATACCTCTCTGATCTATTTCTTTAATGTTGCTCCTCCAGGTTCTGCTCCTCTGCTGAAGACCAGTACATCATCTAAGATCGCCCAGGCAGCAGCTAAGGTTGCCAGGGACGTCGTCATTTCTATGAGTGATGACTCAGATAACACCCCTCTGACTTCCATACTCCCGCCGCAGAGACCCAAATCATTCGAAATCTTAGCTGCGATCGATGACGAGAATGCCTCCCCTCTTGAGGGCCTCCACATGAAGAAGCTCCAAGTTACGACCGGTCCGCACAAGAAGCGCAAATCCGATGAGGTCGCTCATGACCATGGTGTAGAAGACGAGGCCGACCGCGTACATTCCAAGAAGGCCAAGTCCAACGGTGCCAGCAAGACCGTTCAGACATTGTTGAAGAAGCGCACATCTGAGTTTGCAAAGAATGCTGAAGACGTCGTTGAGGCCCCTACTGCCATACAGAGGATGGTGAAGTATGTCATTGCGGGTGCCAGTGTTCCAAGTGTCAACAATCCTTGCACTGTTGGAGCACTTAATCCCTCTCCCACTATTCGCAGGACTGAGAGATCTCCCATTATCATCTCGTCAGACGATGAGCGCAGCTCTTAGCAGTCTGTCGCCGCTACTAACCAGGTCTCCCTCAATCGGTTCAATCGCAAAGTTGCTGGAACTATGGTCATCGCCAAGAAGGCCAAGGTTCCAGAGTTCACAATCAACAATGGAGAGGCAGACGGCCGCTTTGAGGAGAATGAGTCTATTGAACACCAGTCTGCGCTCATGAGTTCGTTCAAGGGCAGTACTAAGCCAAAAAGCTCTGTGAGTGATCTTTCTATCTAGCATACCTTCGTTCTGCTCAGAAATTCCTTCCAGAGTACGGTGAAGAGAGTGCAGCCTGTGCAGATGAAGCACGAGCCCAAGGCCAAGACAGTTGTCATGAAGCAGGAGACTATAGAAAGCGGTCTGCCTACCGATGACGGGCTAGAAGAGTCATTCCAGACTACGCCAGAGAAAGGGAAGACCAAGCCCACCCTCGTTGCACTCCCGTCGGCTGTGCACAAAGTATGGAACCAGTTCGCTACAACCTTCGAACAGTGGGCTGCGGCACAGCAGAATCCCTTTGACATCGATGATGCGTCGATCACTAGAACCGTCCACTGCATTTACGAGGCATTCTATGGCGAGACCAACGAGCAGTTGTTCATAGACGACTGCGACACCGTGAAACTGGTACGTGATTATTGTAGTCTTTCGCAAGCACTGATTCCGAGGTTGGATTGTCCACAGTGCAAACAATGGTGCTCGCAGTACAAGAACGGCATAGCCAAGGTGGCGGTGGCCTTGGTCGAGCAATCCTTCAATCAACTGGCTGTAAAGGAGTTCTACAATGACATGTCTCAACGTGTAGAGCATGCCAGAAGCGAGCTGGCTGATCATGGCTTCCTATTCAAGGTCAAGCAGCCGGTAAGTTTTCACTCATATGTCCTGTACATTGTACTCATGATATCTAGCGGAGCAGCACCTTCATGAGCACTGATTTCCTCATCATCTTCAGCAACCACTTCCTGCGCATGAGGCAGTGGCAGCCCATCGAGGTACCGGCACTAGGTGACATGATCCCCATTGGAGGTCTGGCCTTGGCCGCCGCTGCAGTAAGTGCCCTTGTCACTCATCCAAGAACCTACTGATGTTGTCCGACTTAGCTGTTCTGTGCCTTCGACCTGTACAAGAGGGTGTGCTGGAAGTTCCAGCCGGACCCACCTTCACCGGCACGGATAGGCGTGCCGGCGTGGTGATGAGATGTTAACTCGCCAAGTCATGCAAAATCGCGATATCGCACAAGTCGCCTCGACATTTTGCGAACGTTTCGTGAACAAGTGGAACAAAGTGACACCCTAGATTCCTCATTCCTCTCCCTTTGTCGACATATCACAATTATCCCTTGCGATCTCGCGATTATCTTATTGGCTAATCTTTCCCTTATGACGACTATGCCCTACCCCTTGATCTGAGACTATACCTCTATTCCTATCAAAACTGGCTCGACTAAGCTAGAACAGGACTTGGCAACCTAGCCATTAGAAGAACATTACTCTGATGACGTGTTACGTCAACCTGTCACGGTGATGTGCCTACACCCGGCTAAGTCGTGGAAGGGAATAATAAAACACCACCAAGAGTAGCCAGAATGTAAGGACGAGGTGAGGAGTACCACTTAATGTTTTGAATTACTTTGTAACCCTGCGAAGTTGCTTGTACGATGTCTGCGATACTTTGGTTTGACCTAGGACGCGCCGCCCTATACTTCGTTGCTCGAGTCGCAGTTTATGTCATATAGTCGCAAGTCGAAGTCAGAGAAGGAAGGGCGAATGATAATGATAGAAATGTTTTTGTAAGTTTTTATATATGAGGTTTTTTATCGCAAGCTTTTTGAGCTCTGATCTTCGCACTAGAACTGAAGGGGGGGAAATTCGCTGCTTTATTTCGCTGCGACTACAAGTTTATATACATATCGAGATTCGGGCACTCCGAAGACTATCGCGATTCTAGTACTAGCCTCGATCTTCACCAAAAGAAAGTCCGTGTCCTGCTACGACTCCGCTGCGACTGCAGAAAACAAACCACAAACCAAATATCGAGAATATCGTACTAACGCACAACACGACGCTGCCCCACAAGCCATACTGCTTGGGGTTTGGCCTTACGACTCAGCCTTGGGGACTTAGGGACTTGCGAATCGCTACGAACCAATGCCGGAAGGGGTATGGGAGGATGCCGATTGGATAAGGAAAGTGGAAGAGTTCGAGGAAGTTAAATAAACTGGATATAAATGGATAATGAACGTATGTTGCTTGTCACGAAGTTTGCGAACTTGCCTCGGCCTAAGTCCGAAGACCGGAGGCGCGCGCTTCGACACCTAGAGTGGTGGTGAACCAGCGCCAGGCTCACGCCTAGCTCCCGATATCCCTGCAATTTCTTTGGCTATCTCCGTGATTTCTAGCTCCTCCGAGATACGTACTTCGGTGAGGTCCTGACTGACCGAGCTTGCCGCGTCTTCGTTGAGGCCGGGAGGGAATGCAATGCGTACCTCCTTACTAAAAGGGCAGGTCTCGTAGAGCGGAGGAGGGGTCCTCGGTCAAGTCGGCTTGGGCCTAGGAAGTGAAGACGTAGATGGGACGGAGGGGATAGGAATACGGGATGCATTCTGGTGACTCCACGCAGTTCTGAGTGGGTGAGGTAAAGATAGGGTTTACTCGCCGAGTCCTCCTCTGATTGCGCTCAAAGAGCTGCAGAGCGTAGTGGTGTGCACGTTGTTGTGAACACCGTTGTCTTTGGATTTGAGCCTGGTCGCAGCGGATCGACCAGATAGCGTACAAGAGTATAAGGGTTAGGAGGACGCAACCCCCAACAATAGCAGAGACGATAGCAGCGAGAGAAGGCATGGTTATGAAGTGATGGGATGATTTCTGCTGATCCCCAAGCTTTGCTGCGGTTGATATAGGAAAAGGGCGCTGCCATAATGGGTTGACGTAACACGTCATCAGAGTAATGTTCCTCTGATGGAAGTCCTGTTAGTCCCTACATCGCCTAGACCAGATGAATTTGATGGGAAAATAGCCTGGATCCCATCATCTAGCCCTAGATATCGAATCAGAGTTGTTGTGCCGAGGGACTAGTCAGAAGGGATATGTCGAAAAGGGAGATGTCGTAATGAGACGGTGACATGGCCTCGAACTGCAATTTGCTAGTGTCAGGGGTAGAGCCATAGAACTAAGGATGTAACAGCTTTCGAACCCGACAGGCTTTGGAGGATGCGACTAGCGAAGGTTTGCATGTGATTTGCGCAATTTTTGCAGTGCTTCGGTGACTTCACTCCTCATCAACGGCAGATCCCTGGGACTATATCAATTACTGCAAGTCCTGGGGGCCCAGCAAAAAACCACATCCCATCATTTCCACACCATGCCTTCTCTCGCCACTGTTGTCTCTGCTATCATTGGGGGTTGCGTCCTCATAACCCTCCTACTATCTTATGCTATCTGGTCTATTTGCCGCGATCAAGCTAAGATCCAAAGGCAGCGGCGCTCACGTCAGCGTGTGGACCGCTATGCTCTTCAGCTTTTGGAGCGCAATCAGAGGAGGGCTCGAAGGGTGAACCCCATCTTCGCTACACCTATCCAGGACTCTGGAGAATAGAAGGAATGTCTGCCGTACGCGTATCCCCCCATTCCTTCCACATCTTCGATTCCCCGGCTCAAGCCATCTCGCCCATGAACTCCCCCTCCTCTCTTTGAGACGTGGCCCCTTAGCGATGAAATTCGCGTTGCCTTCCCTCCTGGATTCAGCAAAGATGCCTTGACCTTATCTAGCCAGGACTTGGCCGATGTACACATCTCCGAGGAGTTAGAGATGGCAGAGTTAGCCGAAAAAGTCACAAGAGAGTCCAGATCTGGGCGGGAGCCTGGTGCCGGTTCCCCTCCACTCTAGGCGTCAAACGCGCGCTTCCGACTCTCGGGCGCAGGCCAAGGCCAAGTCGAGAATATTGCGACATGCCCGACGTATACCCCAACCCTACAAGACTCATTCATTTTAAACTAATTCGAATTCTTCCACTGTCCCTATCCTATCGGCATCATTCTCTTTCTTTTGCAGGCTGCGTCGCGCAGCTAGCAGCAAGTCGTTGTCGTTTTGGAGTCAAATCATATGTCAGAACCCCAAGTAGTAGAGAACAGCACGTTCTAGGTCGAATCGAAGTATCGCAGACATCATACAAGCAACTTCGCAGGGTTATGAAGTGATTCGAGACATTGAGTGGTACTCCTCACTTCATCCTTACATTCTGGCTACTCTTGGTGGTGTTTTATTGTTCCCTTCCACAACTTAGCCGGGTGTAGGCACATCAGCAGTTGATGTTCAAGAAGGTCGCGATAAAGCCTAGGATCAGTCCCATGACCGGCGTTGACAATTGTAGCAACACCCACTTCAGCAAGGATGCGTACGGTAATGCAGTCGAGGTCTATGCCAAATTTATCGAGGCCCGTGTGGGCGCGGACAAGATAAAGGAGATCATGGACGGTGCTGAATGCGAATCAAGGAAGTGTTTCGCAAAGCTCGCCCGCACTCAGAGCGTGGCGTCAGAGATGGATATCTCCCCTTTCATCAGCTCCGAACCCAAAACCTGATACCACAAGTAAGTCACCCATTTTACTCTCGACATATGCCCATTCTAATGTGGTTTCTGTCACAGGATCAGTGCGAGGCCGCACAAGATATACATGCATCCAGCTTGCCGGCATTCTCCACTCACTCGCCATTGCGCTCGTCTTTCTTATCTTTGCCTGTATCTTGCTATTTGCCACTCGCCCTCACTTCGACTCCTCTCCAACTATTGTTGGTCTGTGACACTGCCCCCGGTATGGCTCTGTTGTCAAAGCTGACTGGAGTTATCCCCAGCTTTCTCTTAGCTTATATACGACCATTCCATCTCGTTTCGTCTATCTGTGGTACTTTCTGTCTGAGCGATATCGACGGCTCTCATGCATACTATAGCACTCCAGCGGAAGTTCAACCTTTCGTCATGTTCCATACCATCATCCATATCGGACGCCCCTATATGACCGGTTTCTTTGGTTGCTTTCTTACGTTCTCAGGTACTTACTTTTCCATGTTTATTCAACTTGCAAGGGACTTGTCCCGGACTATAGCTCGCTTTGTAAGATTACTTACCTATGCTTGCGCCACTTTCAAGCTTCTTTTATTTACTTTATCGTGCTTGAGTGAAATGACACTGCTTTAACATGCTTGGGTAAGCTCTTTCGTGGGATTTGTCGATGATCCTGCCGCTTTAGGGATGATTTTGGCAAGTTTGCCTTATCTTTACTATGAACTTTTGAACCCAAGATCAGCCGAAGCTGATTGCAAGCCGAATCTAAGTCCCTAAAGACGTCCAAAACCACTAAACAAGATGAGCGGGTACTGTTCAAGTGCACAGAAGCAAGCCAAAAGTGCTCAAAGATCACAACTTGGCTTTTTTGATCTTATCTCTCTCTCTGTCCTTTCATGGACGGCGGAAAGCAGGTACAAGTACAAAAAGATATGTTTACATTCTCCTGATGAAGTCGGAAACCTGGGTTTGCATGATCGTAAGCAGTGTTCTCTCGATCTCATGCTGCATTCATGGATTTGGCTTTATTTGACAGAGCGCCAGGCATTGTGCTGGATCCAGCAGTACATCAACTTCTTCGGTGGTAATCCCATGGAGGTCACAATGTATGTCTTGTAACTATATTCATGGTGAAAGTGGGTAAACAAATCAACCGCCTCAGATGGGGAAAAAGTGCAGGATCCTGGTCTGTCACAAACCAGATGCTCACAAATGGTGGGAACACAGAAGGCCTCTTTCGCGCCGCATTTATGGAATCCGGCTCTGCACTACTTACCTTTCGGGAGCGTCGTTGAGGAACAGGCTTTATACAATGCTTTGGTTGCTGCAGTGGGCTGCGCCCCTGCTGACAACACTCTGGAATGCCTCAGAGAAGTGCCTTACGCACAATTGCATTCTGCAATTGTTTCGATGGGGCCTTCATTCCCTCAGGTTCACTCAGCCATATACTCCATGAAGATAGCTAACGTAACTTGACATTAGGCCCAGAATGTGCCCTGGCAGCCCCGTATAGATGGTGATTTCCTGGTCGACTCTAGAACAAACCTGGTTCAACAAAGCAGCGTGGCCAACATTCCGTTCATTAACGGAGTGAGCTATTTGTCCCAGGAAGCGATCCGTCGATTGACCAACTGTGACACACTAGGATTGTGATGATAAAGGGACCATCTTCGGCATTGATCAACTGAATATCACGTATGTCCGTGACCACCCTCAGCAGCCATCTGATGATGATGTGGACCAGAATTGTAGAACTTCCTCCCAGCTGGCGGCTTGGCTGCCCGGTATTCATCAGGAGAATATCGCGTTGTCTTGACATGCTTTTCGAGCCTTTTAGGGCTTCTCGGCAGCTGTCGCAGCCTTTCGTGCCCAGCAAAGCCGCAAAAGCGCCTAAAAGCGACGCGAAACATCAGAAGAATGTCAACTCCGCCTTTGCCTGGCTTAACGTGACTTGGTGTGTTGCTTTATGACCTAATTAAAGACTTAGTACACCTTTTCAATGAAAAAGATCAAAAAGGGTCACAAAGACCACAGGATTGTCTTGCTATGGACTTTCCGGAAGCTTCTAGGCCCAATCTGACCACCAAATAGGCAATCTGTCTGTCCAAAACAGGTAGAGTAAGGGTCAAAAGATGCCATCAAGCGAAGAATTAGTAGCATGCAAGCTCGGATTAAGACAATCCCTTAACTTGATGACACTTGGGCGGCTTGCAATGTCTTCAAGAGCTCTTTCGGTCAATTAAGTCTCGAAAAGGGATTAGAAGCGAGATAAGTCCCGAAAAAGCCACGATTGACATTCTGCTGATGAAGGCGTCTAAGTAAAATGATATTCTCCTGATGTTCTGCATGGCGTCTCTGAAACAGATGTCAGTAGCATCCTGGGAGCATACCCGGACGATATCACGCAAGGTTCTCCTTTCAACACCGGCGTCCTCAATGCGGTGACTCCAGAGTACAAGCGAATCTCGGCGCTTCAAGGAGATCTTGTCTTCCAAGCTCCGAGGAGGTTCGTGTTACAGCAGCGCTCTGGCATTCAACCGACTTGGTCATACCGTGCATCGACCTTCAATACATTTACGGTCTCTATCTCGATATGCCTGACATCCGACATCAGTCTACAAGAGAATGAAGCTTACCCCTGTGGTTGGATCCGTGAGTCGGTCATATGCGATAAGAGGAAGTTATTGACTCAAGACATGGATCGTTACAGGCTCACACTCTTGACCTCCTCGATATATATGGTCCCGGAAATATGACGG
>KV722696.1:0-11892 GCA_001687445.1 Obba rivulosa | reverse complement strand
GGTTTCTGGTGTGAATGGCTGGTTGAATGCCTCTTGGTACTTTGCGGTAAGGACATTGCTGATTTTACGAAGGTACCCGTACTCCTGAGCCTCGAGGAGACCCAGTACCAGCTTGGATGCCCATTCTTTTTCCAACAGATCGTGTTCCTGAGGAAGCCAATGAGTCTCTCCCATAGTTCTGACAGGTGCGTGGTTCCGTGATACGCGAGGGAAGGATGTTGTTGTGGATGCGATTCGCAACAGGAAGAGAGCAAACTTGGCGTGGCATTGATTTCGGTAGCGCCCGGAGTCAAGCACACCACCGCAATAACACTCCCTGTCCATAGGCGGGCTCATTTGTGCGCCGTATCATTCCAGTTAATATCAGGCCAGTACCCAAGGGCAAGGGGCTAATTTACTCGGATATACAGCCTGGACAGATTTTTCCGCGGAGGTCTATCACCAGCGACACATAGCTGTAATTCCCCCTTGGACATGGATCCGCAAATCTGTCATGTAATTCCCCCTTGTATATGGATCCGCGAATATGTCAATGGCACGTCCAGTATGACGTTCGCCATGAGAATCCCTCCTTCTCTGTCAAACCACACAACCCAGAGAGGCCATTGCTCCCCTTGCTTCCGTCTCGCCGGTCAGGCTGCCATTCCTGCCGTTTCGCGTCCCCTTTGCACTCCCCCCCTCACTAGCAGGGACCGATTTCGAGAGACGTGCTCGCACGAGACGTCCCATGTAAATAGGTTCTTATGGGGGGAATACAATTGTGATTGGGCGGATACAAATGTAACAAATGGATGTATACTTCGGCGTAACTGCAGACCTAAGTCAACCCATGGCGAGCAAGAGTTTCAAAAGCCGTAGAGTCGACGGAAAGTTCGTAAGTTCACGCTACCAGGGCGATAGCTGCTCAGTGTACTCAACTCTCCGAGAGGGTATGACATACCATCGCCCAGCGACTAAGAGGCACAGCTCGGCAGAAGCTTGTCTCAGCTGCAGGTATCCCTGGGACAGTAAGTCGAAGAACTGGTGATACACCGCCACCAGTCTTCTTTGTTCGTGAAGGGTTTCCGGACAGCGGTCCACTTGCTGTCGTGCGTTATTAGCACAATTGTTGAGTAGTCGTCGAAGTGAGATCAGCCAATTCTCTCTCCATTCCTCATCGCGGGCTTGACGCTCTGCGAGCTCTTTGAGGAGCTCGTTCCACAGTTGGCTTTCAACGTCCGCCATAGCCCTAGTTCGATCAGGATCTATGGTAGGGCCTTTTCTCATGATCTCGTTGGTGTATTTGCTGCGAATTGAGTTCAATACAGAGCGGATAGACGTCAAGTCGAACATACATATGATCATCTGGGTTGCCGTCGTATTCCCAGCGTCAGTCCTCCTGTATGCTTGCCCGTTTACACTTGCTGATCTTACGGCGACCAATGCGATGGATATAATTGTATCTGCGCTGGTACTTCCTGCGCGCATCGGCGTGTCTGACATGAAAACGAGTATGTCAGTGGGGCCCTGAGGTGGTGAAATGTAACATACTTCTCATATGACGAACTCATTATCTTGCGTTTTAAACAGGTGCAATGCCTTCTGGATATACCCAGGTGAGTATGTGAACGGTTTGAGAAGTGGCGGTACATTGTGGCTGAAATCGTACCTGTTGGCAGTCGACAGAAAGGGTGGGTAGGGTCTGCCACTGCATTCCGGACAGCACTGCTGCCATCCTGATGTTCCAAATGGCTTATCTGGAAGTAGCGACTGTGCAACACATCGGACTCAAACCAAAAGTTATGACCTACAGGGGGCACACCATAGCACTATATTCCCGGTCTATTCAATGAGAAGCATACTCATATGACGAAGGAATTGTCGAGATGGAATGTTTGACTTTCAGCCACAAACGCGCAGACGCCCGTGCCAGACAGTAGGCGCGCACTTAGGCAGACGCGCAGGGAAGCGCCTGTGCAAACTTTGCAGAGGCGGTCCCCTCGCGCGGTTCTGGCTATGCTTGCTCGCTGCTAGAGCTTCGAAATATTTGTCTGTCTTGCTTCTCCAATCTCCGCTTGCTCGCCCGCTGTGTCGCTGCCTCGGGATGCAGTCACCAACACCGCGCTCACGCAAATTGACAGCCGCAGGTCGGTTGAGCAGCACGTTCGCCAAGCCGGCGCGAAAGAGAAGTCCGCAGGGCGAGGGCACAGCCGGACCGCGCTTTGATGTCTGGGGAAGCCTCAGATCCACCCTAGTGCAACCATCTGCAAGTGCACGCAAAGACGTCGAGGTCGCTGAAGATGTCGAGGTCGCTGAAGACGTCGAGGTCGCGCCAGTGGCATCCAGCAAGGTCCGCGATGCGGTTCGTGCGACCACTGCGGATATTCCTGACAATGGTGCATGTACATCGGCATCACGGAGTAAAAGCACGCAGGTGAGTGTGGCACCAAGATCATGCATGGACTGATGGTGATGTGCCATTCTGTACGTGTCTAGCCTCGCTCTGTCCGCCTGGCGCACTTCGTGAATGCCTGGGCGAAGCGGGCGCTCGACTATTGGTTGGCATGGGAGGAGCAACCGGCTATAGAACGTTGTGCCACCTGTGAGCTTCCCCTTGTTTATCAACCGCCGGAACGTGGCGATGGTGGGGGACTCGCAGCGAGTTCCGCGGCATATCGCTGTGTGGATTGTTTTGTCCCGCCTCTGTTGTGCCATACATGCACGGTTGACACACATAAACACCACCCATTCCACAGACAAGAGGTCTGGGATCAACACCAGAGGTGCTGGGCGCGCCGGTCCTTAGGTGAACTCGGTCTCATTTTGAACCTCGAACATGGTGGTTGCAAATATGTGGTGGCATTGACAGAGGCTCGCCAGGTGACGGTGGTGCATAGCCATGGAGTGCACGATGTCGGCGTACGTTTCTGTGCATGCGTTGACGATCAGTTGGAGAATACGCCACATGCGCTTCAACTGATCACGCATGGGCTTTGGCCAGGGTCCTGGGAGAAGCCGGTTACGGTGTTCACCATCGACGTGCTGAAGGAGTTCCATTTGTTGTCATTGCAAGCACAGCTCACAGCACATGACTTTTATGAGTATTTGCGGAGGCAGATGGACAATGTGCAACCTGCACGCATCGCGGTGAGTGTCAAGTTGATTCGTGGTGGTATAGATTGACTGACCTGGTGGTTACGTAGGACCGGTATCGTGAACTCCTGTTTGCGATGCAACAATTTATCTGGTTATGGGTCGTGAAGCGCGCTGGCGTGGAACCCGTGCGCCATCTTCCTGCAGCCACTCTGGCCATCCTTTGTCCATCATGTCCGCAACCCGGAGTGAATCTGGACCCAGTTTGGCGCCAGCGACCGGAATCCATGTGGTGCGTGTTGGAGACGGCACGTGTCATGATTGCTGATGGGTGGGGCAGGTATCTGGATGCTATCTATACAACAATGGACAGCAATTTTCAATAGAACCAAAGGGACAAGGTGTCAGACCCGAACGATTTCGCGCTGACAGAAGGTGCCGCTTATTTTGCGAACACGAAGGACTTCAAGACGTATCAATCTAGCTTAGGCCCACTGGCCAAAGAAGTGAGTAGTATCGTGCGCATAAATCAGTCGAAGTTGATCCCTCGAGGCATTAGCATAGCACTTGCCACAAATTCGGTGCAATGGGCTACGGAGGTTATGGTGGACGAGTGTCTGGTATGGTCGGCTTGACGTGTGCCAGGCATATGTTTGTGCTGCCTGGTGGCGGGGTCGACCTAGAGAAAGGCGAGCGGTAAGGAGCCCGAGCCTTTGTGCGTGTGACAAGATCTTGACTAGCCTGGCGTACAGATTCGCGAATGTTGACTTTGCGACATTATCGGGTCTGCAACGGTGGATGCAATGCCTCTTATGGATATCTGGCTACGACATTAACTGTCAGTACCGCAAGAACTTCGACAAAAGAATGCAGTGGTTTAGCACACACGAGAGCCGCCTCCAATCCATCAAGCACACACGGTTCCCGAGAACGCTCTCGGTGATTGGTAAATTTCATTTGCCCGCACACAATGCGGCGTGCCGGTATAAATTTTCCTACTATTGGATGCCGGGTGTCGGGATGACGGATGGCGAAGCTCCGGAGCGCATTTGGGCCATTCTCAACGGCCTGGCTTGTCGTACACGGGAGATGGCGGCTGGTCATCGGCACGACATCATCAATGATCACCATTCGGATGTCAACGTGCGCAGAACACATGATATGGGTATGGCTGAGTTCCATTGAAATTTATGAGACGTGTCGCTGATAATGCATAGCACGTACGTTGGCAGTGAGACATGACGAAGCCTTGGTGCAATCACGGGCAATCAACGAGGAAGTGGACAAGTTGGAGTCTAACCTGCCGGAGGAGACGCTGAAGGAATGGAAGAGGCGAGAAGCAGACTACTTACGGAAAGTGGTTGATCTAGCCTGCCACCCAGGGCTGGACAATCCATATGAGCCGCAAAAAGATAAAGGTGCGTTGTCGTGAGTATCCGGGTATAGTAGTCTCATGGCACACAGTACCATCCCAGAAGCAAGTCAGCGCACACTTGAACCAAGAGACGAGCGTCATTCCTCGTGGGGAACGTCGAGGTCTGATCGGGGTACTAGAAGAGGGTATAGAACTGGAGGAGTTAAGGTGAGTGCCGCATCAGACAAGAAGAGCCGAGCTAAAATTATGCTACGCGACAGACTGGAAGTATGCGAAGAGCTGAGGAATGCAGGAGGGGAGGCGGCGCCGAGCGAGAGCTTGGTATCTAAGATGGAGCGCTTCTATACCCGACTGGAAGTTTGGCAGAAATTGCGAGATATATTTCTCGGCCCTCTGCTCGCGCACGGGACGGAGGCGGATGGCAATGACAACGAGATGCGAGAAGCGGAGTGGGACGTGGACACATTCACGAGCCAAGCGTCCCTGAAGATGAGTCCCGGCGCGACATGCAGTGAAGAGCTCGAAGCATTGAGCACCGTTTGGATTGACCTGCCTTCAGCACTAGAGTGAAGCAGCATGTGAAGCGCGGGCTTGAGGGATGCGGCCTGCATGGAATGTTGTCTGCGCGAGGGCCAAGCGAATGATGCATTAGCGGAAGTGCGTTTGCATCTAATCACCAAATTTGCCCTCAAAAAGAAGCAACGCGAAATCAGCGGCCAAGTACCCATGACCCGGTCGCGTCAGCATGTCAAACGCCAGGGTGAGGCGATAGAGCGGGCGGCTGAGATGTACCGGCGGGCGCGGGCATGTGTTCTGGCGTTGATGGACACACCGGGAGAGTGTACCCTACGGGAGCTGAAGCCGGGTGATCTAGTCGCATTCACGATGCATGACGAGGACCAAGTCCTGGGCGAGAGTAGGAAAGGCGGCTCATCGTGGATCTGGGAGGATATGTCGTGGGTCGAAGGGACTGGGGACAAGGCTATGAAGGCGTTCGTGAGCGATGGTAAGTGGTCTGCAGGGAAAAGGACGTGTCTGCTGATGAAGTCAAACAGCTCTCAGGATCCATTGGTTCCGAAGAAGTGCTCTCAAAGCGCGGTGGAATGAGCAGCTGCTGCTCCTGGAGGAAGAGATGCGCCGAACGATGCGGTTCTTCCAGCACTGGAACCATTGGTGGATGCTGCGGAGCGCGCGCGAGGACGAACAGGGACGCAAGGGGCACGCAGGGTACAGTCGACGGTATGTGGTGTTCGTGCACGCATGAATTACGAAGGCTTACTGAGATCCGCACAGGCAAGCAGAACGCTATGAGCGCCTGCTGAAGGATGCAAAGCAGCGGTTCCGAAAGCGTGTTGATGCGGACAAAGCCTTAGGGAATAGCGAAGGCTTGGGAGGGGGCAAGAAGGTATCCGGGCAATTGGATGTATCCGCATCTACATAGTGGATGTATCCGTATCTACATAGTGGATGTATCTGCGTGACAAGTACAGAGAAAAGAAGCCGATAGGAAGGGCAGAGGATGAGCTACTGTACAGTTGTCGTATGGCTGAGCGGGTAAGTGCGTGGTGGAACAGGACACTAGGTCACTTGTTCGAGCCAGGAAGGACGCCCCTCGCGCTTTTTGCGGAATACTTGGAGACAGACGTTTGGAGATATCCATCCTGAGAGTTTGGAGACATCCATTCTGAGGATGCATCCGCTATTGGCGCCCATGATGGCCGATGCAGGACGGATGCATCCAACGAGGCGCCCATGTGTTGGATGTATCCAACCAAGGGCGGGACTTTAGCGCTGTCGTTTGGATGCATCCAAGTTCCACAACTAGTCGTCAAGGTTGTATCCGACAATGTGAGGTCACTCAGACGGTAAACCACCTGTTTCTCAACCAATGCACAAGGTAGCAACAAAGTGGCAGTATGGAGCAATGAGACGTGATCCCCTGGATGGCAGTACACCCGCAAGATATAATTAGAGTTCCCCGCGGTTCTATGTCTTGCTCATTATATAACCACACCGCACGGGGCCCCTGTGCGCAAGACCAGTCTATATCACCCTCTGTTCCCGTGTAGTCCAATCTCAGCACCTGTGTGGGCTTCAATGTCAGGCACTTATGGAGCAATTGAAGCCGTGAGCTGGGTACAATCCGGGTGAGTCCCATCTTTGTGACATTGGGAGTGTCGCTCATATGCGTCTAGCTGGATCGCGAACTGCTGCACCGTAGCATCTGTCTGTACGTTCCAAAACATGGGACAGCGGACTTACATCTGACAATCTCGCTCAGGTCTTGTATTCTATGACCATGTTGCTACGCTTGGGCGCGAGATCGACTTGATGTGGGGCCGGAGGCTGAGCAGTGTCACACTGCTCTTTCATTTAAATAGATGGACAACATTCATATGGACGATCGTGGGACTGCTGGTGTCAAACCTAAGCAATCCGGAATATGAGCCCTCGCTCCTGCAGAGGTTGACCGTAAGTACTTCAATTGTGACTTACAGTATTGACTGCTCACTTATCTGAGCCCAGACGTCCGTATCGTCCGATCCGAAGCACCTCTAAAATTCTGAAACGACTCATTATTTCTTCAGCTGTGCCGGTCTGCAAATTTTCGGCGCCGCTCTCAGCCTTGCCTTGCTTAGTTTCTGGGCAGGTTCGCAGGCGAGTCATCTTCAAAATGTAACTTCATAACTAAGGGCAATGTGGCACTACAACAGCATTTTCAGGAATCCGGATGTATGCGGTAAGCGGTGGTAGCTGGTCTCTCACGTTCGTTACCAGCGTGCTCAGCATGGTCCCCGTTGGAACGAATGCGGTAAGGCGTCAATTTGGTATAAGTTCACATCTTCATTCTGCATATCATTGCCAACACTCAGTACTACGACTTTGGTGTAACAACATATGCTATAAGCAGCATTACTAATGTTGGTCAGTGGTGTACTGTGTCCATCGACTTCACTGAGGATACCTTCACAAAGTGAGAGATTCAATATTGCTTGGGATAGCCGTGCTGATGTGGGACACAGGTGTGGGTTGATAATCCTGTGCTGCATAATTTCAAGATTTAAAACATATTCTTTGTAGTCACAATTGCCACCCGCCTCTGTGCAATCACTGCAGATGTTCTCATACTGGTTGTGACTTGGCGCAAGACCTATACCACCAAGCGAGAAGCCGAGCGGTACGGTATCGAGACACCCTTGGCGACAATGCTGCTTCGTGATGGTAAGCCATGTCAAGTTCTCTATCTAACTGACCTGATCCATGTGAGCCTAGGAACCTCATACTTTATGTATGTACCGATCGACATTGTAACAGAGGAGTTAGTAATGTCTGTTTCTGCAGGATACTTCTTTGCCTGAATGTCCTGAATATAGTGGGAAATTCAACCAATGTGAGTGACGAGGTTCATTTCGAGCAACTCCGACATGAAATCTCTGGACTTAGATATTTAACTACGCTTCTGCGTTCACCACCCCGTATGTTTATCTCTTCCATGCCTCCAGTCGTTACTGAAGAGATGAGCACAGGATCTCATCTATCATCATCTCGCATTTTCTCCTGAATCTCCGCCAACTAGCTTATGCGCCACACAACGATGGACTGAACAGCCGCCCTTCATTTGTTCTCTCGCAGCATGCTAGTCCAAATAGGTCCCGACCTGCGAGCCTCCGGTTTGCATCTTTTGTCGATAACATGGGTGGTGACCTGGACCATGGGATTGGAGATGCTGACCGTAGCTTGGACTGGCATGTTTTGGAAGAGGATGGAAATGCGGAGGTTGGATCTAGCTCGCAGGCTGAGACCGAAGCTGTCCAGTATTCCACCTTCGCTTCTGGCCTGCATGGCTCCCGCTCAGATCTACATGATGTCGAGAAGGCTATTGTCATAGGTACGAAGGACGCTCCATACTCCAGCTGTGTTGACGTTTTTGGCCGATACATTTGTTGTAGTCACCGACCACCCAGTCGTGGAAGGAGAACTGGAGCAAAACGGGACGAAAAGCAAAACCTCTCCACACCTCCAGTTTGAGACATCACCTATCGCCTACCCGACCCTGGTGTCCACTGCAAGCGACGCCCAGCTCGAAGACGCAAATGTAGTCAGTGCGACGCGCGTCGAGATGCATGGGTGAAAATGCTGAGTAGTAGGTGATGCGTGAGGGAAGGCGATCGTGGCACATGGTCCATAAGGTAAGTTCATATTTATCTCCCAGCTTACTAGATTTGTCGCTAACGCAATACACGCCTTGACGATTCCCAGAAATCCCGCTTTCGAATCGAATGCATGAATCATACCAATTTCACCAACTCCGCTGGTTTTTGTTGCGCTTCTCACCATCTTGGAACTAGTATTCTCTGTAGATGTTGCTTGTGTATTTATTACGGGTGAGAAATCGAATGTCTGCGAACTCAATAGATGTGGTACCGTATGGACTCCACCGGTCGCTCACATTGTATCTGCACACTCCTTGCATCACAAGTGATTTGAATATGTCAAGGGAGGGTTGGATAATTACACTCAAGACCTCACTCCCGAGACTGTAGGCTATCTCAGCCTCCTGGGAAAACGGGATCTGAGCCTCTGCCATGTAGCAAAAGATCTGTGATTCACGGTCGGATAACGGACATGTGAATTTAGCGGCTCAAATCCAAGGTTTGAGATTTCGGTAGCTTCGACGCGAAACCCATGTGCCTTCCGGAAGGATGCCGAATCATGATCACGGTCGCCTTTATGAATATCGAATTTGATTGTCCTCAGAACTAGTGTACATATCGACTATACTAGTATCATATGCCCTTATGTATGTGTGTCGACACAGTGCTAATGCTGCGAAGAATGCGACTCCATATGCCGCAGGAGAGGAGTACTACCATGGGCGAGGGAATACGCCGTAAAGCGAAGGTCTTGTGCATGATGTCACCCAGTCACAGGTATTTCGATACTGTAACATAAAGATAGAATACTTGTGGCGTATTATGTCTGTCGGAACATCAGGGACGGGGACTAACCAGGAGATTAACCTGTCCTCTAGGCGATACCAACGCACATCTGACATGGGTCGAGGTCAAAGTCGTACAATAGACGAAGGATGGTTCGTACAAACTCTGTCATGTTGACGCATGTCAACACACGAGAACAACGGAATAAGACTCACTTGCATGCGCGGAGCCACCCCGCGTCCCGTGCTCTCCGGCCCAGCAGTACCACTCCTTCCGAGTCCTTCGACAACAGGGCGTGTGTGACAAGCATTTGGGAAGAAGATAAGCCCAGCAGTTGACAAGACGTAGAGAAGGAGTGCAGTGACAATGGATGATTCTAGCATGCGAGTCAACTTCGGATGCTCAATGGGTGCCGGGTCTTCCGTTCTACCAGCTTTGTTGAGATTGACGAATGGATCCATTGGTAGTAGTTCAGCAGCTTGTTCTCAGTGACCACAGACTTGTCTCCGACAGTGTACCAGTTTGGACCTGAGAATCAATGACTCTTTGACAGTTCTGGAGTGGAGTAATAACTTTGGCTCAGCCACCGGCGACTCCCTCCGACGACCGCTCGGCGCTAGCCAAGACCGTTAATAAGTATGCCCACCATAAAAAGCGTGTATGACATAGTCGACGATGTCTTGGGATGTTGCGAGCATTGGCAGATTGACGAAGATGAGGCTATACCGAGAGCAAACCAACTCCCTCAGGTACGGCTCGCCGTCGCTTCAGCCACTGGCGCCCAAACAGGCGCGTGTGCCCATTTTGGCGACCAACCTCTCGCGATAATTGCGGAGACGCCTGAGGAAACTCTGCCCGGGATCTCGGCCCAAGAGTGCGCGTGGGCCTTAAATTACACCCTGCGCTGAGGCTGCGCATAACGTTTTTACGGTCAATTCGCTCGAACATCTCCTCGATCGCACCACGACCAGCGAACCACCAAAGCCGTAGCTCACGCATTGTCGGTCGCCCTACCCCACTGAATGCAAAGCCGCCAACAGATCTTGTCCCGCAGATCTGTCACGTGACCAATGCCGCGCCACATCGACGGCGTAAAACATTAAGTCCTCGACATTGAACGAGGGTATTACATTTGTCCCGTATAGAATACAAATAGCATATAAAATAATATATTTTATAGATGAATAATGGACAAGTCAACGTGCTGCAAAGTCTGTGAAGTCGGTCGCACTTTGACTGGCCCTGCTTCGCTAGATGACTTTCTTACCTGTAACAGATCCTGCAGTCTCCGTTTTCGCCTTGCAGACACGCCTGTGTGATAGGTGTCGGAAGGAGAAGCCTCTTGATGAGTTCCCTATCAAGGAGCATAACAATCCGAGTGGACGTGACCGCACAACTTCTTGCGCACCGTGTTCGGACCGAAAGCGCTTGGCAAGGAAGAGGCAGCAAGAGGAAAAGGAGAATCTTCCTCTGAAGCTGCGAGCTGATGATGAAGCTCCTAGTATGTCAATGAAGAGCTTCCTGGATGAGCTTCGGGAGCAGGGTGGGATTGTTGAACTCGATGCTCGTGTCGATGTCAATGCATTCGGCCTTGGTCTGGACAATGTCAAGAACGTCGAAGCTCGACTGCGCAAGCGAGGAGATCATCTGGTGAAGTGTATCTCGGCTGCTATGGATTATCACTTTACGTGAGTTTGGAACAGACATACTACAAATGGCAAGCTCACCTCGATAATATAGCTTCCACCGCATGTACTCACATTCCAAAGGGGAGTCGCAATCCAGCCTCATCACGTATCGCTGCTGCCAGAATGGTAAGCATGGCTGTAAGCACAAGAAAGTGGCAGATCCCACCAAACAACGTGATCACGAGTCCATGGAGGCATTTGAATGTCAGGGCTGGATTCATCTCACTATAGATGACCGTCAGCCAAAGGTACATGTGAAGGTATCACATGCAAAGGACCATGTACCGTATACCTACGTCAATATACCAGATGATATTAGGACAATGGTCGCGTCGAGTCCACACATGATGGTCTCACAGGTGTGTCATGTGCCTCCTAAGTCTGCCAGAACAAAGCTGAGCTATTTTTAACCAGCTGCCGGACAGTTATGGACAGAGATTCTCAGGTTGTCTCCGCAGCCCGTATTTACCCGGAAGGCGGTGTATGCCCTGTGGGTGTCACAGTTTTTCGAATTAGCGCCTAAGCAGCGCTAGAGTAGTGGCAGAAGAGTAGTATTCCATTCTCAATAACAGTGACAAGTTAGCTGGTAGTGACAGCCTGAGAGGCTCCAGACAGGTCACGTGACATAGCAGTCACATGTGCGCACATGTGGAGGTGTCCCAGAGTCACAGGTCACAGGTCTAGGCTTGGCTGGGCATGGCCAGGGTCTGGAAGAGGTCTAGAAGCGTGCAGAATGTGCTAGAAGGTGATGGAAACCCCTGGAAGGTTCTGGAAGGGTCCAGCTTAGAGGAACCATGTGGATGTGGAGCTAGATGAT
>KV722695.1:0-18415 GCA_001687445.1 Obba rivulosa | reverse complement strand
AACGACGCCCGTTCTGAGGTGTGCGATGAGCGGCTGCCGGACCATGTCACGGCGCAGCCGTCGCAGACCCGCGACGCCCGGCAGGTATTCTTCTTTTCCGTAATGTAGCCTGAGGATGTCTCGGGCCAGACATGCCAGCAATTTGCACGTTAAACCGAACGAAAGCAGCGAGCTAGAGTCACCGATATTGCCGACGATGAGGTACCAGATGTCGAGAGGCAAGCCTCCGGGGTGCCACGTGATGTTGCATATGTCTGTCTCGCTGTTGGACGCAGCGTAAGGCGTCTGTAAAACTTGTTCATCAGAGTGGATGAACAGCTCACCGAGGCAGAAAACGCAGAATATCGTTCCCTTCCGCCAGTCTGTTATTAAGTTCCTTTAGAGTCCTCCCGACATAGCATACGAGGGCTTTGCACGTCAGGCCGCATGAAACCAAAGTGTGCGTGTCAGAGATGAGGTCCAGGATGCGATACCAGATCTTAAGGGACAAGCCTGCAGGCCTCAGTACGGCTTTCTGAATGTCTTGTCCGCTGTCACGCCGTCCAAAGGCGTAAGGCGGATCTTTGTTCCAGGACAGGACCGGCTTACTGTTCCAAGAACCATATATCGCCCTTTGCATGCAGCAGTTCTACATCCTCGCGTACGGCCCATAGGCTATCTTTCATCAACACCGATCCGTCCGGCGACCCACTGCTCGCTTCAGGCTGCGGCCCAGTTAGCAAGTTTTCAGCCTCTTCCAGGGTGATAAAAGGCCGCACGTGGGCCGTAGTCTCCGGATGCATTACAGACGTTATCAAGATTCGGTGTACGACCAAGATTCTGCCGGTATGCTATGGTAATTGCGTGTACGATGTAGACAAGATACGGTGGGGTCAGTCGGACGCCGAAGATGTAGATGAACGCTGAGCTGTCGATAGGACGGAATGCCCGTGACACATACTCTTCTTTCTCCACCTCACCTGATCAACCCGACGCGTTTCTCTAACAATTCCACCCCGCAGATAAAAGCACACTCGTCGTGCTCACATGCGCCGTCGAGCACATCGGTGTAATGCAACTTCATCATCGGTGGCTGTAGTATCTAGTGCGAAGGCGTTGCCGCATGCTCCGCTGACCCACGCCCTCCACCCCACTGTTCCTCCTCCGGTAGTTCCTCCTCGACCCCGCTCAGCTGGTGTTTTACACCGCTCACCACCCTCGTGAGACAGGAGGTTATGCCTCGAGGAGCTCATGGAGAACGTGAGGGCGCAGTTTCGGGAAGCGGTGTCTGCGCCCGATGCCCCGCTTGACCAGTGGCTCGAGCGGTTCACGAATCTCGCGCGGGAGGGCAAGTTGGGGCTGGAGGAGCTCGTGGAGGAGAATGTGAGGGTCCAAGTAAGGAACATCGTCGAGTCCGCTGTGATGCGGGCGCGGGATAAGGGGAGCGATGTGTGGGTCCATGGGTGAGTCTATGAGATTCAGAAGGGGACGTTGAGCGATTTGGACGTGAGTGTTGTGCGGGAGGACGTTACCGCGTGAGGCGCGGGAGGCGGACTCTGGCTGGGCCTTGCATGTGGGTTCTGTTTATGTGTTTATTCTGAATGATATATTTGTGAATGAATCCTGGATTGACGAGCATTCCCAAGCGGTTCGTGGCAGCGACACATAGTGTCCGGATCACTTGCGCTAGCTTGGTCCATATCGAACTCGAGCATGCAGCGCAACCTCGTGTGGAACCTGAACCTGAACCCCTCCAGACGTAGTAACAGCCAGACGCACAGCTCAGCTTGGTATGTCTCGGACTCAAACACTGCGACTCGACGTATCTCGCTTGGAAATCACCTGAACCCCATATGGTCCCGCTGCCGACACGCTGACGTCTCGGAACTCTCCCACTATCGATGACGCCTGTTCTTCCGCCTGTGCTCGCGACGCTTGGCACCACTCAGTCTGCCATTGCATCGTCCCCTTCAATAGATTTCCCAACATTTGTGCATGAAATTCTCTTGCCGTTTGTGGCAGCGACATGTACTGCTCAGGCCACTTGTGTCCGTCTCGGGCCTGTGCGCCGTTCGCGGGTCCACATGGACGAAATGCTGCAGTGCGTGTTGCCTCGTGCTGATGTGCGACCTGGATCCTCCGGACGTTCGCAGCAGCAATGCGCAGAGCCCAGCTGGATATACCTTAGTTTCGAGCACTCGCGAACTCTTCCGACGTGCACGACGCCGACACAGTGCTCAGAGCCCTGCATCATGCTGGTCCGTGTCGGGTGCGAGCGCCATTCATAGTCTAGACGCAGTTAAGTCTCTCGGCGCTCGTACAGGCCAGGCGTAGAGTTCACCTTGGTATGTCTCGCACTCAGCCACCCATCGTCATGCTGAGTGTTTTGTATAGCTTCGCCGTTGTTTCGGAGTAGACGACTAGTGATATTCAGGACAAGAAACGGGAAGATGCGCGAGTCGAGCCGCGGTACGATGTGTCATATCTAAGAAACAATATAATGTTCTTAGGACAGCGGATGTACCTCGAGCTGTCCAAATTCTGGGTCGCAGAATACAGCCAAGTATCTACACCGGTGTCTCGTATGTGGTCATGGCCACTATGGTGTCCTTCCTGTGCCCCGCTCTATGAAATGCTGGTGCTCTCCTCGTGACACCCTGCGACTCTCCACCGCGCTCAGTGAATCGTCCCCGACCCATCCACGAGTGCTCGCTCGACGATTGTAGCTCGCACTACCCGCGTTCTGTTGCCCTAACGTCCAGGGGTCGCCCTTCGGAGACCTCTCTGCATGCGTCCAGCCATCTCCGCCTTTGATTGTCGTACCTTCTTGCTCGTAAGCGCGTCGCGTCCAGCCGTCTCGTCATTTGACCTTTGTACCGTCCTCCTGATAAGCGTGCCACGTCCAGCTGTCAGACCATCTCCCAGTCTGGGTACGTTTGCGATACTTGCGACATAGGAACTCCTTTGCGTCGTCCCCGCAGGACGCAGGGTCCGTCGTTCCATGTGGGGCACGGATCGCACCACGGAACTACCAGCGGACACTTGATGGTAGGGATGGTAGGAGCGCTGGTCTACCGTGGGCCACACGGGGTGTGGCGATGGAAATTCTCCAAATTGTACGCATGTATCGTTGAAGGCAAGTTCGCACCAAGGCTTCCTAATCAGAATGGGCACAGGGCGCCCGTCGGGAGCACAGGGCGTTTGTCGAGGGAAGGCACAGCACACGGCTTGGCAACTGAGTAAGCCGTCCAGAAGACCGAAAGAATCCCAATACCATTCTTCAGGGATCGCAACATCGACATCGGCACGAATGATTTTGACTGCGCGTGGCCAGTAACTGCTACCATTAGGTCCGAGAGATACCTGGACACCAGCGAGGGAGGTCTCAATTGGGAGGGGATGCAGGATTAAACTTTGGATGTTCTTTAGTAAGCTGTTTGTGAGGAGAAAGCTCGTGTGCGATGGCACGGTGTACGAAAAGATCTAATCATGCAAACATTGAGTATGGGCACATGCTCATACCCCAACAGGAAAACTGACCACTATTTCGTTCAAGCAAAGAGATCTCGTGAATGACTCGTCAGCTGACCCTCGATCCTGAGTTCTGCGCCAGGAAACATTGTTCATCGTCAGATTGCGCAAACCCGGGAAAGCAGATACCAGTCGCACGCAATCGGCGAGGCTCCAGAAACACACATCCTCAAGGACGAGCTCTGTGACTCCGCGAAAGCGAGATGCGGCCTTGAAGAATATTGACCGCAAAGAGAAGAGAGTTCCGGAGGTCCCAGACACATGGAGAGTGCGCAGTGCTGTCAGTTTGCCGCAGAATTCCAGAATGAAGGTTGTGAGTCGACTGGCGGGAATGCGGACGTGGTACAGGAAGTGATTTGCGAGAGAGACAATGAAGACATTTTTGCGTAACCCGATTATCTTCAGGAATTTGCCCTGAGAGTAGGCTTCCTGGTAAGGATCAATCAGACGAGCTTGCATCTGACCCGCTTGGTATTTGAGTATGCTGCATGTCGAGGCGCAACATCTGAATGCACGGACGTCTTGTATCTGCTCGAGAATGAGATTCCAGATGTCGAAAGGTAACCCTCCTGGGCGCGTTGTGCATCTAAATATCCGCTGTGTTAATATAAAGGTATCACGGTAGGTGGGTTTGATCACGAACATGCTTCTACATTCTCCATACTGTGTGACATCGACGACCGCGTTCAGTTGGGTGATCTTCGCGGCAACATAAGACGACGAATACAATAGTCTCAGAGCAGCAGGTTTTGGCGACATCACGAATGGTTGAATGAGGTCTGGCTCCAGGAGACGCCGTAATAGGGTGTACTCGTATATTGTAGTGTGCGTGCCACACTGGATAAGCCGCTTTTGACAGGATTGTATCTGCTCCGCTAGACATGCGAACAATTTACATGTCAGGCCAACAGCGGCGAGAGTTCCGGATGAATCGATGTTGCCTAAGATGAGGTTCCATATGCACAAGGGAAGTCCGCCTGGTTGCGTAATCATCCTAAAAAGCAATGAGCCTGAAGAAAGAATGATTCAAATGGATATGAGCTTACCAATCCGGGTACCCGACAATCTCAGACACAGTACGACCCATCTCATCTATCGTGATCCGCCCGAAGTTCCCGAAGCATACTATTGGTAAATTTTCTCGAGTAATGCAACGAATCGGGATATCGAAGACCCCCTCTCGCGCAATGCAACGACAATGTGTGGTGGAAGGGGCAGGTCCGACACAAGCGATGATACTACGTCATGAAAACTTGACTGGGTCTCAAGCGAGGGCGAGGGCGATCTGCCGCTGTATACAATAGACATTGACTCAGCCACGCAACGTGCGCTCCCTGATGGAATAAACACAGGGCCGATTGTGATGGTCAGCCACGGAGTTTGTTGCCATGCTTTCCGCCACAGTGACATAATCAAGTGCTCTGGAACATGCAGGGATGGCCAGTATGAGACCTCGCAATCGGCTTTGCGGCATCATCGTACCAGTAGAAGGACAGTACATTAACTGGAATTCTCTCTCTTGCTGAACAAGGGAAGAGCCACCTGCATCGGTGTAGACATTGCATGCATGTGATGATGTATAGGGATCGGCAAGATTAAAGCGGCGGCCAGTTTCGCGATGGAGGGACCTTGGAAGCATGTTGATCCTCCTCACACCCTCCGGAACCGGAATAATCGTCTCAAGGTCCACAGTGCCCTCCTGTTCTAGCTGCAGCGTGGTCTTGTTTAGCGAAATCATGATGGCACCGGCTCCACTTTTGACTTGGTGTAGTGGTCTTGGATTCGTGACGACGGCCTCTTAGCGTTGTTCAGAGGATGCAAAAGTTGATCATATGGTATAAGACGTGGCTGATCAAGATGGCGGTGGATATTCGGAACCAGAGGGCCACAGCCTCCCTCAATGTACGCTTTAAGCATGCCACGCATGACCGTGCGAACATGTGCATTAACGTCCGGTGGGATCCGAGAAGCCCACGCCCTAGGCTCGTTTTAACATGCACAGTCACGAATATACCCATGATCTTAAATGGACTAATAAACATCGTCTTCTCGATATAGGAATACGGTCTGTAAAGTATAATCCAATCATCGGGATGCTAATTACAACCCCGTCACATGTAGGAGAAAATATACCGCGATGCACCAGACGCACGAACATTCAGAAACCACAACTCCCTCGCTCCCTATTTTGTAGCATACGCAGCCCAATGCATGAGTATCCTCGAGACATCAAGGAGCCCACTGGCGCTATGAATGGCCTGATTCACGTATGAGCTGGGAGTGTTTAGGGTAAGTGGTGATAGTTGTTCGAGGCTGTGCCGGAGTTTGGTGCGCCAAGCAGGTTCTTGCACCTGGATATGTCAACCGATTCTATCTGTGCAGTTCTAGCCATCAGCAGAATCCCATCGCGGGATGAGAGCGTACTGTGATTTCCTTGAGCTCAAGAGACTGCGAAAAGTTTGCTCAGCAGACTACGTCCGCCACCTCCCTTCTACGATACATTGACTAGAGTAAGATCGTGCATCATCGAGAAAGAGCAGACAGACGAGACGTCCAAATTCGTCGAAACTGTTGAATACGACGTCATGCAGGTCGAGCGTACGGACAGATTTGAATATATTTGCGGCTCGGAGCGGAGGTCCGCGCAAATGGGGTAGCGTTTCCGGAGCATCGAGATTCGTAGAGTGGATTTAGAGAGTCTTGAATTGGGAATCTTGTCTGAAAACTGATACAGGAAGCGCGTTGTCGCTTTGGCGGGAACACAGATCCAGGTGAAGACATCACATGCGAGGGGATCTTCACGGGTGTGTTGCTGCAGTCGTGCCACGTCGAGGAACTCGTCGGAGGCGTATGGTCCCTTACGTAGAGTTCGTGCTTGGCTGAAAAGCGTTGCGAGATATTTGCAGGTCGGACCGATGGACGAGATAATGAGGTGCCAGATTTCGAGCGGCAGGCTTCCTGGATGTGAGGTGAGGGGCTGTGAATGTTTACTGTACAAGAAAGGAAATCAAGTAAAATGAAGATATATCGAGGCCAAAATACGTGCCTTTTGATTAATTGGAGATTGGGCAGGTAGAGCACGATATTGGTTGGCTCGATCGGAGCGAGCTGCATTTCGCCGTCATCGGGTTCATGTGATGGCGCGCGAATGCGGATATGGCTGTTCGCATTTCCTCAGGCTTCAAATTGTCAGTTGCCTGTGCAAAATTAGAGAGCATATGTAACGAGCACAGCGGACGGCCAGGTGAATGTTGGTAACGAGGACTCACCATACACCGGTCGCCGCATGGCGTTGTGATGTGTGACCTCTCCCCAAACGCCTCCTCATCCACGTGCTTGGTAGAATTTCTTGGCATTGTCCTAATGCTGTGTCGGTGTAAGCCTCGCAGAAAAGTAGGAACCGAGAATAATGTCGTCGTGCGGCAGTGGAGGAGACATGTTATAGGTTCCGGTGGCGCGGCGACCAGTTCAGAACTCCTGGGCGTTTGCGGAGCAACTCGCGTGGTGGATCAGCGCCCGAGCCGGAACATCACTGTTGTCCTCGCTCGTCCTCGAGCCGATCTACTTTGGTTCATCTGCATTGCTACTTCAAATCCCACCTCAGTCTCCCACCGAGCACCTCCAGAACATCCATAGCGACCGGTTTGATAGATGGCTTCAGGACCCACTTTATCGATTTTCCAAGGGAATAGCAGACGAGGGCTCGGGAGAACCTGGAGTGTGTGCTACTATCCCTGAATGCATTTTACCCTACTCCACTTGACTTCGACTAACACCTAAGAATCCTACCAGCATGATATACCGCGCAATCGTCTTTGTGACTAGCTGGTGCATTTCTCCTTGACCGTCGCAGCCATGTAGTAACGGGCCGCATCCGCTTATTCAACAAATCTGCAGGATATGTTAATATTATTGTGCGTATACAGAATTTGAATCCCTTGCGAACAAAGCCTGGATCTCAGATCAGTACTGAAGTCGAACTGTCATACATTAGATAACACAAGCATTGAGCTTCTGACCAATGAGTAAGAATGAAATGACATATAGCGATGAGAAGTCAGCCGTGCATGCCCTATGCAAAAATTGCGGAAGAGATCCCGGTAACGTCCAATATGGTGACTCTACCACTCTCAGAACCCATAGCGAGATAATGTTTACTTAAGTGCATCCCCTCAGCTGCGTGCGAAAAAGCCTTCTTCTCGACATACACGCCATCATGACCAGCGCAGGGATGTGCGGTTGGCCATCGCGACTGCTCTAGGAAGCATACGGTAGCTCTCTTCGAAGTTGGATTGGCAACGGTTATCTCGCCGCCGGAGACCTGACATTCGTCTTGCACCGGCTTGTATGAGTGATGGTCCGTGTTCGGTGCACGGTTTCCGCTCTTCAGGTCAAACAAGGAGGTTTGGGAACCACACAAGACGGCCAGGAACTTGCCATCTTCGATATACTTGAGCTCCGTGATACGTGGTGGGTTCTCCTCCCTCTCGGGAGTGATATAAAGTGCGTGTTGCACCTTCAACCCATCCTTGGAGACTTTCCAAACCCGCAGCGGACAATCCGTCGAGAGTGTGGCCATTGCTGTCACGAGACGCCTGCCGTCATGCGCGTATGTGACGAACGTCGCCTCAGGGTGGTCGAGCGTCCGTATAATCTGGCCAGTGCCAAGGTCCCATACAATGGGGCTCTCGTTGTACGCGGTGGATGTGAGTTGTTTGCCATCATGGGAGAAGGACATATCAAGTATTGAGGATTTGTGGCCGTCTAGAGTCTTCAAACGTTTACCGGATGATGCATCCCAAATAATGATCTGACCATCTTGAGCCCCAGAAAGGAGGTGGTGCCCGTTAGGCGAGAATGCCATACACGTCACCGACGTCGTGTGATCATAAGGCATCGGTACATAGGACGAGATACCCCAAAGATCCCAGACCTGAAGTGAACCATTCTCCGAGCTTGAGACAAGGAGATCGCTGCTCGGCGAGAATGTAATGGAGGTGACAGTGGAGTTATCCTTGGCGCGAAGGCTGGGAAGAGGCTGCCATGTGTGTGTATTCCACAGGTGGACAATGTCGGATGCCACTGCCAGAATATGTCCATTGCGGGAGACAGTGATCTGGGAGATAGAGCCGAGATGAGACAAAGAAAGATCCTTGATGCGTGTTCCTTCAGCTGCGTCCCATATTATCACGCACTTGTCTTGGTGCATAGATGCAAGGTATATTTTTCCAGAATGCGAAAAGAACACTGTGGAAACAACATCGCTTGCGTGACCCGTAAGGACGTTCAAGGACTGCCCGGTTTTCGGGTCCCAGATGCAAACGTCATTCCTAGAGCCAAATGCAGCATGCGTTTCATCAGATGTGAAACTGATCGTGGTAGAAGCGATGCGACTGCATATCAATTCTTGGGGATCCTCGGATTGGTTGCCGCACCAAACCAGAACTCGTACATCATCTTTCAGGGAGGCGTAAATGGAACCACTTGGGGAGAACACAGCGGAGCTGAAGCATTGGTTCTGCCACATCAATGTATGTGGCTCTGACCCATGCTTCAACTCTGTGCAGAAGATGTTGGTTGCGTCCTTCGAGCACTGGATTATCCGACATTCATGATGTTTCCAGTGCATGTCGAACGAGTCCGCATTAGAACATGCTTCTTCTGACCGCACCTGGACTCCAGAGACTGCGTCCCAGAGGTCAACATGTCCATCGCGAGAATACGACGCGAAGTGCCGACTGTCAGGATGGTATCTGACATCGACTATTGAGTGATGTTTAGTACTGATGGTGCGAAGATGTGGGTTCCACCAAGTATCCCGTGTGGAGATGCACTTCATAGGATCTCCATTTTGGGGATGTAGATGCATACGGTCCACTAAAGTCTCTCTTTGGTGTTCGTGCTGCTGAGAGAGCGCACAGGAAGGAATCTGCGGAAGTGCGGATGCGTACAATTGCTCTGGACGCTGGTTAATCACGGTGTAGAACTGAACCACCGTTCTGAGTGAATCACGAAGGATTCCGGATGTGTGAGCTCGTCGCTTCTGTCCGGAACCATACTCCTGCCGGAGTTATCGTCAGAACTGAGAGCAATGACCGGCATCTACTAGCGAAGATACATACCTCATACCATATACGCACGGGGTGCAAGACATGTACAGCGACGTCAAGGCGATCAAGGTAGCTGAGCGTTTCAAGCCAGAGGAGTACTTTATGGGCGCAGAATTGATTAATAGCATCCAGCAGATTCGTATCAGGGATGTCGGTTTCACAAAGATGGGTTGCCCAATGAAAGCAGGCATATCGAACGTGTTCGGCCGCCGTGCACTGAGCTTCATAATCCATTTTCTTCTGGTAGGTCAGAGGTCGGAGAGTGCTGCTTGAGAATGGTCTCCGATGAAGGTTGTCGCCCGTGTTAAGCACCCTCAAGCAAGCGTATGCTAGACGACGATGATGCTCTGCGGGATCAATGTAGAACATGTCGCTTTTGCAACGTGTGTGGTCGGTGAGGTACTGAATAAAAGTGGAATGTATCGGGAGAATCTTGCCGTAAGCCCGGCGATCATCTTCCCGTTTTCCATAGTCGTGACCGCCTTCCCATTTTCTTTGACCGTGGCTCGGACTGTCGTCTCCTTCTACTTGCCGATCATCCTGACTAGTACGGTCCGCATCTCCTTGCCCATGACCTTGGCTGCCATCTTCCCCTTGTAGTATAACGGACCGGAGATTATCCACAACCAAACAGACATTCTTGATATCGAGTTTCAAAAGGTCGGTCATTACTTTGGCAGACAGCGAGTCTTTCAGGATTGCGATTGCGCCCAGCACCTCTTGTACAGATTTTTTCACAGAAAGAGGAGTCTTGTCACTGAACGCTTTCTGTAGAACCTCCCCGTATAGTTCATCGAGCGGTGCGTATGCGGGACCAGCGGAAGTCTGGCTCGCCCTATCATCGGAATAGAGTAGCTTGAGATGTTGATCGGTAAGGGTAGGGTAGAGGGAGATGAAATCGATGGCGACCTTAGCATATATGAAAAACCCATCAGCACGGCGCGCCAGTCGCTGCACTGCGTCGGGGTAGGATTGCAAGAAATCATCTGGCAGGTCAGATTTCTCGATGCGAGCGCTCAGGTAGCTTGCGATGTCGGCGATCACATTAGACTTCGGGATTGTATGGAGGTCCTTGACGTGTACTCGGCCGTTCATCTTGTTGGAATGAAAGAGATCGTAAATGTGCTTCTCCGGGCGCGTGGTAATGAGTATGCGAAGGGGAAATTTAGCTTTGGCAGGAATGTCGGTGAGGAGCTTGAGCATCTCTCGTATGACACTGGGGTCCTCCGCACATTCATCCGGGGCATCAACTATGATAACCACAGGCTTATGGCCAGCTGGCACCTTCGCGAGGGGCTCGTCCAGTAGATCCGCCACCTGATACTGCATCTCTGTGTTCTGTCCGAGACGTAGATGGTGGTGGGCGTGTGCACTAGAGACAACGTGCGGATAGATTTCTTCGTGAGAGAGCGCAAGGTTGTGTGCGATAGTCTTGAAGAAAACACGACTCCTGCTCAAGCTATCCTCGCCACCCTTGAAGAAGAAGCTACAACCGAGCACTTCATCGCCCTTGAGACGGTGCGCCATCTCCTTCGCAATAGCAGATTTCCCTGTCCCAGCCTCTCCCATCAAGACATAAACTGGTATTTCCTTCGGGTCCAGCGAATGCGCCCAAACACCCAGCTCGTCTAGAAGTGTTTTCCTTGTGCCTTTGTATGCACGGTCGATATGTTTAGTATGGTCTGACTCATGACTCGCCTCTGCCGGGCGCAAATTCTCCAGAGCCTGGTTGTCATCTAATACGGATAGATCGGGAGTTAAAACGGATCGCTGAATGAGCTGGCTAGCGATTGCTTGACGAACCTAACTTTTCTTGGCTCTTGGCAATGCCCTATATTTAAAATGAGATTAACAATCAGAGCTACTGATAACCACCCAATAACTCACATTTATGGTCGAGTGAATCTTATCCAATTGTCCTTTAATCTTTCCAGCTAGCTCCCTCACCTCAATGCCGTTCTGAAACTAGTGTGGAACTACTCAGCATAACAGTAATACACTACGGTGCTCCTAGACAAACCTCAAAGTTGGAGGTATCCTCGTCAATCATCTTCGCTAGGTCGTTGAGAATCGCTTCGACACGCGAGGCGTTCAGACATCGGAAGAGGAAGGGCTTCGAGCCGAGATCGGAAGCACGCCGTGCAGCCTTGCTGAGTGAGCTTCGCAAAATAATATGAGCACGGGCATTTATGTCGTGATGAAGATACGTACACCTCCAGTTTCTTGATTCGGATTTTGAGGTTCACCAGATCAGGATTATCGGGAGGTGCAAAGCCTTTCAAGTCAATGCCAATTTTCTCCCCGCATGATGCGATGATAACAGAAAGTTTCTGAATCTTGGAAGCTAACTTTCGTGTCGTTTTCTCATTCTCCTTGGTTTTCTGAGTGACAAGGTCACGGACGTAACATGACCATTGAGAGATCGCGCGCACGTACCTGAACCATTTCGATGACAACGACAAGCGATGCCGCAGCCTTGTCTAAACCAGGGAACGGGGCTAACTTGAGAACACCTTCTGCATTACTAAGGACAATATGTGCCGCCGTTAAGAAGACTTCGGCAGTCTCCTTGCGTCCGGCGTCGTCCGCCGTCTCTTGAATACTTGTAGCTGACATCGCTACCGACGTGGTCTGCATTAGAGGACACTGGATTCACATACAGGATGTACACTCACTGACGATCTGGTGAACAGAGAGCAGGCGGCGAGCTGAATGCGAATGAGGGCGCTCGCCCATGGCGGAGATTCTCATATAACCACGGATATCAATTTTCACTGACCTCAAGGATGTAATATTAGCAAAGTTTGGATTGAAGGTGCCAGGATATTAAAGCACAAAGCGGGGTCTGCATTGCAGGAGACTAGAGGCGGATGCACAGCTGCTCGTCGCCACCCGACGTAGCGATGTTGTTTCTCCATTTAGAAACGCATAAATGAACTGTGAAGCAACCGGTCGGCGCATGCATTATCAATATGTGTGGGGAAGATCCAAAATGAATGTAAGGGCACGACAAACATGCGGAGTCCCGTTAAGCGAAGCTAGAGAACCAGAGAAAAGTAAGGTTCAGCAGTGATATTACCCGATACAGGTTGCATTGAGGATCGAAAGATCCCACGATATACAGACTCAGTGTCTGCATTGATTGCACGTCTGCTTCCCCGGTACTGGCAGCTCCTCGGCTATGCAGCACGAAACACGGAGCGCTCAAGATGTCCTGCGGAATTTACCCCTTGTGGTTCCTATGATCATCACAATGTGCTTTTGGCAGAACTGGGGACAGATTCTTGAGCTTACTGGACGGCGCACAGGGCGAAGCACTGGCCTCACCGTTCGAGACAGTACCATGCACGCGAAACATGATGCAGCCAGATCACCTGTGCAGTAACTATCCGCAGAACGAGAAGATGACCATTGATCATGTGAATGTGAAGCGTCTTCCCAAGGTCCGTCACCTGTTCGGATGGTTACGCAGTTCGACATGTCGCATTTTTCAGTGTTCACCGGTCACACAAGACGCCTCAGGGTGGGGGTAACGTTGAACTTCGCTGAAATTTGAGATCAGCTTGTAGTATAAAGAGCGTTTCCATCTCGCACTTCACATATAACGGAATCATATCTACCACATAAGCAGACTAGGACAGTGCGATTGACGCGTACGTGCACCGCCTCGTGTGAGAAGTCCGAAGTACAGCTGTATGAGGGAAGATCGTTCTCAAATGATTTCTGCTCAAGGAGATTACGGAAGAGTCACTTAGTTGTGATATTGCACATTAACATCACGCCAGCCTAAGGGGTAAACGACACGGACAGTGTGCACACGTTTGGCGCCTACTAGTGCATGCCGGCAATGGCCGCGTATCCTGCCCTTGTCGCGTCTGCATTGGCATTCTTCTGCCGCAGTGGACCAGTCGTCTCACGTATCTTGTTTTTTCTTGAATATACACCGATTTACGGAAGAACACATTGGTACGACGCTCAGGGGCGACATTGTCCCGTTTCAGAGGCAATCCCGCCAGGCTACCATGATGCTGCAGCTCACCGGTGCTTCCGAGACTTCCCTATGCTTCCGACTTCTGCAGGCTATTCTTGGCGCATGAATTGCTCGATTTGATGGCTCAGGCGTATTAATAGGCTACTCGCAGGAAATTGATGCATATGGAGAATCGGAGATGACTGTCATGCGACGGCTGGAGGCCATAATGCCGGTGGTTAGTGGCACTTTCCATTCATCCAGCCTGTGTTTCTCGGAGGAATCGAGATTCCGAGCATGCAAGTATCTCAAACCACGGCACGGATCCCAGCAGCAGCGCCGATATGGCGCCGCACCCAGCCTATAAATGCCATCCTCGTGGCAGTCTGCACGCGCTGGACGACTGACGAATAGTGCCCGACAGTTCATCACACATCCTTGCCTATCTGTTGCATATCGCACACCATGCTGCATGATCACATTATCGCCCAGCTCCTCGCGCAGAACAAGGAGTGGGCACAGGTGGTGGAGAACACGGATCCAGGATTCTTCGAACGCTCAGCTCAAGGACAGGAGCCTAAGGTGCGTGATCCTGCAGGCGGTCTTTCGTAGTGTCCTTGCCACGACCTCGTTGGGGGGACGTTCTGGTGTGGTGTACAGTGAGCAATTGGCGAGATATGTTCCCCAGCGAGTGTCTCTACACACTTATCTCTACCGTTCCGTTGGACGTCTACTGACAAACAGAGTCTTCGCCGTAGGTTCTATGGATAGGCTGCTCTGACTCACGCGTCCCCGAATCAGTCATCACCGCGTCGATGCCAGGCGTAATCTTCACGCATCGCAACATCGCCAAGTACGTTTCCATTCTCATCTTCAATCCAATTCCCCCGATTGATTTCGCATCCCAGTCAATGTCACCATGCGGATGATAACATCAACTCCGTGCTCGAGTACGCAGTTGGCACACTCAAGATCCCCCACATCGTCGTCGTCGGGCACTCCAAGTGCGGCGGTGTCGCGCACGCATGGGCGACCGCGCACGACGAGCACCCGCACAGGTTCTTCGCTAACTGGGGCGACTTGATCCCCTTCGTGAAGGCTGGCAGTGCGCTGGAGCGCTGGCTCGCACCACTCACGGCGATCGCGCGGGCGCAACCTGATCTATCGGTCGAGGAACTGGGGATTGCGAACGTGCGTGCGCAGGTGTTGGGTGTCATCAAGAGCAAGGTCGTGAAGAAGGCGTGGGAGGAAGACCAGGAGCTTTGGATCCATGGGTGGGAGTATGATCTTGCCACCGGACACTTGCGGGACCTTGGCATAGCCTTTGGTCCGGAAGGGGAAGTTGCTGAGACTGTATAGGTGCGATCGTAGGTTGATGGTCCGAGTAGTCCAAGCTGATGCCGTGCATAATACAGTGCTGTCACGCTGTACTATTATTTCTTGGTTGTGTCAGACATCAGACTGATCGGTCGGCAAGGTGGATCGAAACTCGTGTATATTACTTTGCCACAATCGCACCAGCGCTTGATACATCACGGGAGACCAATTTGTATGACATCGGCGCACGTCTATAACCCAGACATAGTACCGGCTTGCACGGCAGCGTCATGCGCTCTTGCCAAGAATCCATACTCTGGCAAGTACCTGCGCAAGCCAGCGTCAGCATCGCACATCCCGAACCGAGGCTCCCCGTCAATGGAGAGTTTAGGGGGAAGGCTCACATATCGAAGTAAGGCAACAGTTCTTTCGAGCCCGGCGTGTTGCGCCAGTCGCGCATGAGCTCGCATGCGACAGCGAACATAGACAGGACCTGCACTCCTGCCGCGCGCATGCGATCGTTCGCATCCTGTGCTGTCTTGACATCGAATGTGCCAGATGCGTCGCCGTTCGCGAACACGCTGTAACCCGCGTCCCGGAGAGAGAGCGCGAGGAATGCGGTACAAACCTATCGATCCTGACGTCAATTCATAGTCTCGGGTCATGATCTCGTACACACGTCTGTGGTAATCCCACCCAGAATGACCTGTTTTTTGCCCGTGGCCTCGACAGCAGCTCGGAAGTCGGGGTTATCCCATGCGTTAACCTCGCCGTTGCGCCTGATGAACGGGGCGTCTGTGTGCATGGCGACCACCTCAGCCGGTAGTGGTCCATTCGGTCCTGGTCCAGCGTGAGCAGGGGTTGTGGCCGAGCACGCAACAAGCCACACACCGTTCTCCGCGCTGGTGGTGAGGATAGTAGGCAGGTTGAAGACTTTCGCAAGCGCGGCGTGCGCGAGGATGTTGTTCTTCATGGCGACGGCGTTCTGGTCGCGCGAAAGCTGGTATAGACCCTCCTGGTGGTCGACAACAAGCAGCACCGCATTGTCCTTGTCGAGGCGTTCGTACTTGAAGTCTACCAGGAGGTTAGTAATAGGACGAAGATGCTGTATGCTACCTACTGCTCATGTTATCGCCAGCTATCTGCTCGCCCTAGACGCTATGTGGTGTGAAGTGAATCTTCAACTGATTGATGGTCGTGTATCGTGAACTGCAAACTGACCTCCTTTGCGTACAGCTTTTGTACCCCACAGCTTCCTGCATAAGATTCGGCATTCCGGCTTGGTATGCCCCGGAGACTTAACAATATACCGAAGCAGTATTTCCTATACTTCATCAATGCACTCCGTCTTCGCCCAACGCATGGACGGCCTCTTGGCTCCCCGAATATCCGCCCATCCGCCCACTACGCACAGGGGCAGCACATGCGTCTTCTCTCACCATCGCCGCAAACACCCCGAGTTCGCACGAATAAAAGTTGGCAGATGCATGCTAGATGCTTTATTTGTGCCAGTCCGCTCCCAGTGAGTTTTGCGTGAAGCGCAGACGAAGCATACGAGAAGGGCTTGGCTGCGGCGATTGGTGGGTCAATCCAGAGTTCTTGCTAGCACCGGGGATGGCCGTAGAAGCTAGCGAAGATGTGCGGAATGAGCTGGTCGACTTGACGTGCTTCAGAGTCCAACACCACAGGATCACGGATAGACCAAGCTTGAGCATCAGTCTGGTATTCGGGGACTATTTGACCCACCGTGTTTGTACAAAGTCCCCACGCGACCTTCTCATATCCGTATACGTCGATAGTCCATGGCACACCTGATCAAAACGCACCAGGCACAGCACTCTTCCTCCGCAACGCATGGGAGTAGATGACAGTTTCTCCGACATCTTTCGGGGTAGAATGAGAGCTTGAATGGTACAGATGAACTCAAGTTTGCGTACCTGAGGCTTTGACAGGGCGCACTAGAATCTAGGAGCAGCGCGATACGCAGATCGTTCCGAGTGGATGGAAGCCATGTCAAGTAATTTACCTAGTCTATAATTAGCATTTTATACAGTAAGGAAAGATTTGAAAGCACCCCAGAATTCATCACGAGCTGCACTCTCCGAAAAGGAGCAGGGCGTGGTTACTGATTAAATCAGAGCTTGAAGATGCTCAAGCCTGGAGCCGCGCGACACGTCTCGGTGTGCCAAGTATCCAGTGCTCAGTGCATATGGAAAGCAACTGAAAATGCAGGTAGGGAATATTAGGTGGGCAGGTCGTTTGAACGCAGGACAACAGATTGAACAGATGACACGGACCCGGACCCCGGCGGTTCCAGGAGCTGGCGCTGATGCGTGACCGGAGTATTTCTCCCGGGAACTTGCCATTTGCTACGAGTCAGAGCGCTTGGATTCCGACATCTCATCATTAGGGCATCTCTCGACGCCAGACACGGCCAGAGCCTTCACCTTGGTGGGGTTATAACACGCCGAGCTCAATCTAGAAGGTACTCACATGGTAATGTAGACTACCAATGCATATTTTCGTTCGGAAAAAAGTAAACCTACACAGTATCTGGACACCAATTGCTGCAGGCATGGAGCGAGGGACGTAGGCGGGACATGAAGGAAATTGCGAAACAAACTGTGGCGCTAGGTGTGGCTCTCCAGGGCTACTAGGAAGTCCCCTCTGTGCGCCCAATCACTCGGTACACAAACTCCCATCTCCCGTCTTCCGTCTCCCATTTCATAGCGATCGCGACTTGCAGGATGCCTCGCGCCATCAGTGAAGGGAGCGGAAATGGCTCGGTGAAGATATCTAGCAACGACTCGTCGGGATTCAATACCTTGACATCAACCCTGTAGTGTAGTGAACCGCAGTAGGGGGAAGGGTTGTCGCAAGACGAAACCCAGAGATACATGTGATAATGCTGGACCTTCAGCCTTGTACAGCCGACTATAAACCCTCCACAGCCTCTCAACGGGGGCCATTTTCCCGAGTTTCCGCAGGGCCTCCTCATACCAAATTTAGGGACGGTGAACTTTCGACGCTTAGATGCTTCGACACCTCGATGTGCCGGATATTGGTGCGCAATTGTCCGGTTAATAAATGGTCGCTGCCGCTGGTACAAAGCACGGTGAATGTACACAGGCAATACCGGCGTATATAGTGCGCATATACAAGAAGAAAAATCGGGATATAGCAACCATATGGGCGGTATAATGTGGCAAAAAACATATTGACACAACCGAGGTTTGGGATGATAAAATTACGCACGTTCAGGTAATGAAATATAATGTCGCCACCAGTATTTGCTCTACCAAAAAAGCTGTTGGTCGTTTTAGTCAACATTTTCGACCCCTGCTGTCCATGATATTAAAGACATTACCTTTGCTGTGCCAAAATATCGCAGCAGGTATGCCAGATCAGAAAAAATGCGACAGTGCCCCACGTGTTACAATATTGTCGCAGCTTCCGCAAAGGGAAAATCAGCGTCACGTGTATACTGAACGCCGCGCCTTTAGCTTAT
>KV722694.1:0-18523 GCA_001687445.1 Obba rivulosa | reverse complement strand
GCCTTGACAGAGCCGCGGATGGACGCCTCGTCGCTGACATCCAGCCCCACGACGTGCAGCTCGCCCTTCGCCGCGTCCGACTCGTGCAGGGCCTTCAGCGCCGTAGCACCGTCAGGGTTGCGGCATGCCGCAATGACGACGTTGGAGGGGTCTGCCAGGAGCTGTCTGACGAGCTCGAGCCCTATTCCGCGAGACGAGCTGTGTGGCGGATCAGCCACAGTCCGGAGAATGAGAACCTGGCAGCTCACCCCGTCACAAGCCAGGTGTGCGCCGTCGACATTTCGGTAGCTGGATACTGACTGCATCAACCCTGCCGTCGCGGATTTTATATGTCCAGCGCGCCGTATGCACGACTTGGAGGCCATCAGGAGAGTATCGATTCTACTTAGACGCCTTTCGCATCGCTTTAAGGCACTTCCACAGCTTTGCTGGGCACGGAAGGACGCGACAGCCGCCGAAAAGCCCTAAAAGGCTCGAAAAGCGCGCTAAGACAACGCGATATTCTCCTGATGTCAGCAGCCGTACAGCCGCGACACAGCATATCTTGGTAAGACATTTGCAAGCACCGACTGCGATCATTAGCAGCATGACGTTTGGCGCTGGCCTTGGGTACCGATGATGGTATTGGAGCCGGAACCCGGTTAGTTATCCTGACACTCACGACCAGCCAAGCTTTCGAAAGCCAAATAGTGACGACAAGGCAGTATAGCCATATCCTGCTCGACAAGAATGGACGACTCAAGGGCGGTGTCCTGTTACGTACTAGGAGGAGGATTTATCGGCGCGGGTATGCAGTGCAACATCTGTGCTGCTATGTTGTGGGTTAGGTATGAGAATTGCCTTCTTTGGCTTATGTGGCTGGACGCATGCAAGGTGGACGATAGATGTCATGTAGACATCACAGAGAACATCCGACACGGATATATCGCAGCGACTCACATATACACTCTATTCACACACCTGACAATATGCCTCGTCAAGAACAGCTTGATAGATTGAAGGCGATTGCCGATCACTGTGTTTATCAATGAGTGTTTCGAGGTGAACTAGTCAAAATTACAAAAATACAGTATGATAGCGTTTGAATGCACACATTCCGATGCAGAAACCACGTGAATAATAGAACTACTATGCTTCAATCCAAGAACATAGAATATCAAGGCTTGTGTTGCACTAGACGACCTCTATGAGCTCAAAAATACTTACCGTTCTTCGATGATATTGATGACTACTTCTTACTCTTGTCCTTCTTCCCATTCGTCTTCTTCCCGTTTCGAGGCCCACCGGTCGTGCCAGGGCCAAAGGGTCCAGCCGCATTGTGAGAGCCCTCAGCCGCAGCCGTAACGGTCGACTTCGCACCAAGCCGTGTACTCCTCCTCGTGTTCGTGCCATTAGTGTCACCAGACGCGCCATCGACATTCCCAAAAAGAAGTGCCTGCCGCTCCGCCTCTGGCACCGGTACTGGTCATCTTCTTGTTGTTTGCGGGCTTCTTTGCGCGGGTGTACTTCGGAGCGTTGCCAGCCGACGCCTGGTTGCCAGCGCTCGTCGACTCGCCACCAGCGTTGAGCTCTACGATGATTGGTTGAACAAGATTCGGTAGTGCCGAGAAGGAGCGGGGTCGTCCATTTGTACATCTTCACGATATCACTGACGAAAGAATATTCGGGGGAATAGTTTTCTCCGAGACGGATGTCGTTGAGTTCTTGTTCCGTAAACATGGCGCTGCGCGCGATCCGCGTACTGCACCAGTAAGGGCCGACGCCAGCGATGGCATAGACATACTCCAAGACAGGGTACCTGCAGAAAGCCGCTGCTTGAATGCACATCTGATGTTCCATCTGGATGACCTTAGCCATGATAGCGTCCTTCAACTCCTCGCCGGAAAGATGGCGGTAAACGTTACTCTTGTTCTCCACAATTGCCGGGATAGATACGACATCGATTCTGAGGTCATCGTAATGATCTTCTCGCCCACCGATGGCCTCCGCCTTCACGGCAAGAACGGCGCTATCGAAATTTGAGAAGTGGCACTAGGCTGAGCAACCGTCGAGGCATAGGATGCGGATGCTCCCTGACCCTCAACTTCGTCGGGAACTGCGGACGTCTTGTGGCAAAAATTGCTGCCCATGTAGGACGATCTTCTTCGTCGCTTTCTTGTTCATCGAGAGCAAACTCCGTCAGCTTCCAAATCCTCGTCATCGTCTGGATCTTCATCAAGCATCTCCCGCAATTCGGCGAAAGTGGCGGTGGTGAGCCAAACAGGCCATTGAGGTACAATGAGGATCTCGTCGATGTCGAGGAACAGCATGGATAGTACGTGAGTCCACAAGGCGTACCAAAGGAGCTCTAGGTTCCTCGGGTTGTGCGTGCGAGAGAAGCCAAGAGATCTAGCAAGGATGCCTTTGATGCCACAGAATTCCTGGGATTCTCCAGGCAATGTGAGAGGAGGCATATTGTAGAATTGAGCGGTGATACTCACACCAAGCTCTCCGGCCAGGTATCAAGGAGGAGTCAGATGGCCACTGGCTACTTGCTCGCCCCGGTCAGTAGTCCAACTTTTGTGCTAGGATATCATCTTGATGGCCGATCCAGTAGCTTTGACAATTCGGTACATTTGCTCCATATGCCACGAAGTTTCACAGGATCGCTGTACAGCTCAATGTCGGCGCATCTGTCACGAAAGCCGCTGTGTGCTTGATAGCCGGAATATTCTCACATGACCGTGGTAGCTATGGTTCGTTCGAGTGTTATATAACGAAGACGTTCGTCCAATATTGCATAACATCTCTTCGCCCCACTTCAATTCTTCGCCATAAAATCAGATCCTTTACAATCGGAAGTACGTCAAACACTGACCTTAGACTCGACGGCCGTACTGATTGACATGCAGTCATTTGACATCTTAGCCTTGATTACCATGCTCCTTCACTTTGGCTTCCTCGTTGATGAAGACTGGCTAGTGGAGCGCGGCGTCGCCTTGGGTCTCGGAAATAACAACACAAGGAGAAATCGCTACTACACGATCGGCCAATCCGCAAGGGACATCAGGAAGAAAGCACGGCTAGGGGACCAGTGCGACATCCGGCGGGTCGTCACAAAGCGAGGCAACGACTATTGGTGTATAGCTCTGGCGTCCAATGATCCGAGGGAGGGCATGTACACGCCTCAGAATATGCCCCCTCAAGAACACCTTGACAGACTAAAGGCGGTCTTGGAGAAGGGGGACCACATCCAGCCGCAGTGGTGGAAAGCCAAATACCCATGACCGTCGTGCCGGAGGTTTTCTTGGCTCTACTTCAGACGCTACGACCTGCTTAGCTGTGTCAGCCAGTGCTGGGGACGATTGCAAGGTTCTGTAAAGCTATACTTATGTTTTGAATTTCATGCTGTATGATGGTCGGAATAATCGGTGTTTCGAAGTGGGCCAATGAGCAATACTTCAAAAAACCTAAGTAAGAGAATAGTTACCCCGGTGTGGCGCGCTCGGTGGCCATAATGTTCTCACCTGACCGTGAGAGCTGCAGTTCAGTTCGAGTGGTGCATAATGAAGGCGTTTGTGAAACTCTCCACAACACGTTTCACCTACATTGATCCCTCGCTGTAAGTCAGAAACTCAAGGTATGTCAATCACTAACCTTACGCTCGAGGGCAATACTGATCGTGTAGTCATTTGACGTCTCAGCCTCGATTACCATGCTCCTTCATTTTGGCTTTCTCGTTGATGAAGACTGGCTAGTGAGGCGGGGAGTGCGCTTGGGTCTCGGAAACAACAAGACAATTCTAGATCACTACCATACGATGGGTGAATCCGCGAGGGATATCATGACGAAAGCACGGTTAGGGGACCAGTGCGACATCCGCCAGGTCGTAACAAAGCAAGGCAACAACTACTGGTGTATAGCTCTTGCATCCAACGATCCGAAGGAGTGCATGTACACGCCTCAGAATATGCCCCCTCAAGAGCGGATTGATAGACTGAGGGCGGTCTTGATGAAGAAGGACCATATCCAGCCGCAGTGGTGGAAAGCCAAAAACCCATGACTGTCGTGCTGGAGGTTTCCTTGGCTCTCCTTCAGACGCTACGATCTAGCATTGTGTCAGCTGCTGGGGACGATCGCGAGATCCTGTGATGGAATACATAGCTGTACTGATGTTTTAAATTTCATCATTTTACCGGAATGATTGGTGTTTCGAAGTGGGAATGACCGATGCTTCAAAAGACCTAAGTATGAGAAGAATCAGTGAATCATCGCGGTGTGGCGTCCGCCCACATCGATTTCTCGCCGTAAACTCCAAACACCATTCGAAATTCAAGGTACTGCGACTACTGACCTTGTGCTCGAGGGTCATACTGATACATAGTTATCTGCCATTTCAGCTTCAGTTACCACGCTCCGCCGCTTCGGCTTTCTCGTTAACGAAGACTGGCTAGTGAAGCAGGGGACGGCCTCGCGTCGCGGAAGGACACCGAAAGATCGCGTCCGCGCGATCACCGACCCTGCGTTTGAGCTCATAGAGAAAGCGAGGGCGACATCCGCCGGGTCGTTACGAAACAAGGCAATGATTACTGGTGTATAGCTTTGGCATCCACCGACCCGAGGGAGGGCATGTACACGCCCGACAACCTGCCGTCTTAGGAGCAGATTGACAGATTGAGGACGGTCTTGAGGAAAAAGGACAACATCAAGCCGCAGTGGTACAACACCAAATACCCATGACCATTGTGTGTGAGGTTCCGATAGATGATCGTGAGGTTCTGTGGATGTAACACATAGGTGTGCTTGTATCTCATATATCATGACGCGACGGCTGTGATAATTGGCATTTCGCAATATCGAGGGCAACGGTAATAGTTCTTCACAAGACTTATGAGGTGGTATCGCTGCGGTATGTCTCGGTGAACTCGCAGTTCAACTTCCTGCTTTTTATGACGTAATCAACTGTCATTTTTTGGCTGTAGCCAGGACTGCCACCCTCCGCTAGTATTGGTCTCGTTGGACAACCCGCCCTACTACCCTACGACGCTGAGGCCCATGTTCACAAGATATTGTCACCATTCCTTGCGCTTTGCGCGACGGCCCCAGGTCTCTCTCTCGTTGACGTTCGGTCTCGGCAGCTTTTTCGGGAGTGCCGTGAGGCAGTCGTCTTCGACCACGTACATTCTGCGGACGCCTCTGCCGTCTGCGCCGCGCGAGGTACCTACGCCTCTCGTGTTTGTATCCTCGAGCAAGTGGGATCCAAGCTCTCGGCGCGGGTGAGTGTCTACGAGGGCGTCTTGACTCTCTGGTCAGAACAGCCCGCTCACACGTGCCAGGATGACGGCTTTTGCATCTTTGTTTGCTGAGAGGGGTTACACATGTCTCGAAGTCGACCTAGGTCCTCCGGGGGCCACAGCGGACTCTCAGGAACTTATGCAGAGCTTTGAGAATGGTGAGTGAAGATCTCGCTTCGTATCCTGACGTGCCACGGACAAGAAATACGAGCATGCTGCACTCATTGCCACTCAACTATATCGATCACAAGTATAACATTCACCGTCAGGACGCAGAGCTGTCCGAACATATGCTCACACTATCCACAGAACTCTCCTCACACATCCGGCTAGCCGCAATCCCCTTCGCCCCGGTTATCATCGCTCGCTCTGGCAGCACGCTCATCGCCCAGACATATATATCCTCACACCCCGCATCCGGCCTTTTGCTGATCTCACCCCCTGCATCCAACACCGATGTCCCTGACTCCCTTCTCACCTCACCTCTACCCGAGTTCAACTTTGAGCCAAAATTTCCATGCGCTATCATGTGCACTGAGGACGAGGCGAAGGTCCTCGCAAAAAGCCACAGGCTGTGGCACAAACCAGCAGTCGACAAGTTCGTTGTGCGCGATACAAAAGCCATGGACGGACAGGATGGATTTAACCACATCCAGAACTGGTTGGATGATATCGGAGTCTAGCAACAGAATTATATCATGCAACGCATCAGATTCCCATATGGTGCCGCGGCTTGCAGTGAATGACGCTCATGCGTTGGAGGAAAGGTGGTAGTTCCAGCATGTTATCGCCTATTCCGGCTCTGGCCGCTTGCCCCTGCAGGGCCTACAGCTGCACCCTTCCTCATCTCTTCCTCGTCCAAGCCGGCTTCTGCCAATATCCGCTCCACCTCTTTCAGAATCGGCTTGTACGACGCTGACATATCCTGCATGAGCAACTACAGACTTCGCACCTCATTGGCCAGTACTTACCGTATCGCTCTTCCGCCAGAGCAAAGCCATCCCGACGCAAGAGCTTGCCGCGATTGTCACTGCTTGCATGCGCTTTGCCCGTCCAGTACTCTCCTATAGAAGTTCATGAATAACTTATCTGCTGACGATATGGCGATGACATACGTGATCGAGCATAGAACATCGCGAGAGTCTCGCCGGGCAATGGCGTGCTGAGGACGTCTTCCACGGAGCGTGTCGCATCCTTAGCCACCCCCATAAAAGCCGTCGCCTGCGCTCGGAGTGCATCCTGAAACGAAGTACTGCATTAGATTTCAGCGAGGCGCATCGCATCTTGACCCACCTTCTCCTCCGGAGTGCCCTCCACTTCCTTTCCTTCAGCGTCTGGCTCAACCACATCCTCGTCCTCGCCTGCCCTACGTCCCGCCCCTCCGACAAATGTATACTCAGACTCCAAGTCGTCTCTGTCCTCCTCATCGTCATCTTCGTCCTCATCATCGTCCTCATCACTGCTACTCTCCTCGCCGCCTTCTGAGATAACTACCCCGCTGTGCTTCAGGCAGGCATACCGATCAAGCTTGTCCAGTTGCAGCGAGTGGAAATCGTCCAGCGTATACTCCCGCGAGCCACGCTCGAAGATACCGCCGTAACTGCACGAAAATAATGAAATGGCGTACTAATCGAAGTATAAAATGGACATACATGTATAAAGTGTTTCGCAGGACGGCAAGCATGGCATTGTACCGTGGTAGCGGTCGTGTCAGGTCCGGGTCGTCTGGATCAACGTCATCATCTAACATTGTAGATTCTGTTTGTTGACTAGGGGATAGAGGACGCGGTACGGAAGGTTTCGGTCGCGGCGGACCGTCATCGCTCTACAAGAATACATAAGTGACCTACATATATGGCGTGCCAGACCTACTCACCTCTCCTTCGGATTCCGAGTATCCCTCATCTTGCTCCTCTGGGGTCTCAGGTCGTACAGGTACAGGCAGGGGCTTCTTTTTCTTCACAGGTCCGCCTTTCTTTTTCGGCCGCTTGAGCATCATTGATACCCACTTGCCATTACCTGCGATCTGATATCCGTACCTTGTGAGGATAGCATCAGCCGATATCCACGCCAATGGAGCCAGCAAACAATCTTACAGATCATTATGGAACGTGCTCTCCAAGGTCTCCTCGCTGGTATCCTCATCCGTCACTCCACCGAAGAGGATGCCCATATTCTTCGCGGACCAGAGTGCCATCGTGCATCCCGAGCGCAGCGACGGCGCGAACGCCGTGGACGACTTTTTCCGCCGCTCCCATTTCAGAGTGAGTGGCTCGGCTGATGGCTTGCCGTCCTTGGCTTCATTGAGGGTCATGCTATGGAAATTGTAAGAGGGTGCACACCATTTGTGGACGATACACAAGACCGACCGTAGGAACCAGGTATCATCCAGCATCACACCGACGGGTCGACTGCCCTTGACGTACTCCTTGCAGTAGCCTCCTACACGACAAAACATAGTGTGAGTATTAGATACTGCCGAATCCCTGAGATACGCACCATGCAATAGTATACCTTCCGCAGTAGGAAGGAAGGAGAAGCCGCTGCGTGGTCTGCAGCAAACAGTCAAGATCAGTGGTTCCTAAGCAACACTTGCGTTGGTCACTCACGATGGCTTGCGCTCTGCATCTTTGAACTCCACCTGTTTCCATTTGTATTCCTGGGTATCGAACAGCCACAGGTCGTTCAGATAATTGGCTGTGACATTTCCCAATGAGTGGCGGTTTGATGGAAGAGTGTAAGCACGCACTTCGTAAGCCCGGATCATAGAAACCTCCAAATAGAACGATGTAGTGTTTCCACATAGCCATCCTACATTGTACGTCAGCAAACAACGTAGTTTCTAGGGTAGTGTATGCTCACCTATGACCTGAGCGAGAACTCGGTCGGATTTTGGTATCTATACGATCCCAAGTGTGCGTCGAAATGTCGAAGCACCAGAAGTCACGGTAATGGTGGAAAGAGTTCTGGTAGAGAGACGAGAATTCTCCGCCTAAAAAGTGGTGATATTGTCATTTCAGGTCCGCGACGAGCCCAAGGAAGGACTGACCAAAAAGATACAGCTTTCCTCCTCCGGCCGGTGAAGCCACAGTGGCATGAGCTGAACGGGGTCCAGGGCAAGTGGGCGAGACGAACTTGCGCCATTCATCCTTCCTTTCTCTGTCAGACTTAGACGAGATTTGCTGACACTGGGAGCATACCTTCTCCGGAGAATAGCGGAAGACATCGTTGTAGAAGTACTGCAACACGGTGTATAAGCGAACTGAGATTATGCGAGATGACGAACTCACCGCCTTGCCATCGTCACTAAAGAACTCCCCACCAATGCACCACAGATGGTTCCCATTCGGACACGGGGTCAGCGTAGCGTTCGCGCGTCGGCTAGGAGGGCCCTCGACTAGTTCCTCCGTGACCTTGTGTGCGTTCTCCCATTCTCTTCGCATCTACTGATCCCGGTGCGCGAGTAAGCTCCCCCACATCATGGTTCATATTACGAATGCCGATGGAAACTCACCCTGTCGAGGATGCCCTCCAGGTCCTGATCATCGTCCTCCTCATCTTTGGACTTCACAGCTTTCTTCTTCTCCTTGCGTTCGATTTTTTGTACCGCCTTTGCCTTCTTCGCCGCCTTAGCTGCTGATTTAGAAGAATCCTTGGCAGCGGCCTTCTTCTTCGCCATGAGAAGGTGGATTTAAAGGAATGTCGGAAGCCAGTATGGGAGCACGAACTAGTGCTGGCACTAATTCCTAATAATTTGCAGTTGAGATAACATAAATTAGGGAACATCAATTTGCGATAAGATGAAGACGCGCTCCTCCGAAGGCTGACGCGCTGACGACTTTGCACACAGATCATCGGCTTGCCACATCAGCTTGCCATTACAAGGGGATGATAGAAAGAAGCCCTGTGATCCACCAATGGCATGCTATCACGGTGCTATCATGATGTTACTTCATGAACGCTTTGGGAGTCTGCACGCGCCGCCACACTGTCTAAGCGCTCGGGGACCGAGGCGCAGCAAACGAAAATCACGGTAATTTACAAATGATTTATGTACTGTACATATCATGCAGAGTCCATTCAACATCTAGCTAAGCTTCTGCTTTGGACTTGATGAAGCCGGAGACGCGCCAGCTCCTCACCCATTTGCAAACCAGCGATTCCCCGACTGGTCCGCATGCTGCGACAGTGCCCGAGAGCTGGCTTGTACGATCAACCAAGAACCGCGGGGAGTGTAATGTCGTTTCTTGAGCCATTTGCTTCCGGAAGAACGGCTGACAAGAAATGCACGGTGTCTCAATAGGCACGAACCTAATCTAACAGTCTAGCACTTACCAGTAGCTTCATTGTCGGGTTCCGTTCTGGAGACGGGTCGGAATTCTCTAGGAGCGCCAGCCACTGCGCCTTGTCCACGACGTTAAATGCCAACTCTGCTGACTTTAAGCCGGCGAGCATGGTACCCCAGCTTGTCAGCACGGGGTTGACTATATGATACACTGCAACACGAGGGAGGCCCGGATGCTGCACGATCTCCGCAATGGATCGTCCCGCGAGGTCGACGGGGAGGAAAGAGAGCTCTTCGTCAAGGGTAGGAAGGGCCCCGATGACATCTACCGACTTGATCATGAGGGGCCATGACTCCGTCTCATTCCAGATACCACTAGATTATCGGTGAGTAGATACGTCGTGTATTGGGAATTTGGCACTCACTTGACAGTATCCCCGGCTAACTGCCCGATACGCAGGACCCCTACGTCAATAATATCCATGTTGGCCGCACGCTCGCATATCTTCTCCGCAACCCATTTGCTCTGGGCGTACCCGGTAGGAGGTGCCGTAGTTGGAGACTGAGAAAATGCTTCATCAACGGTATCTGGTAACATCATCTGCGATGCGATGGAGGAGCTGAAGAAGAATCTCGGTCGCCGAGAGACGTTCGACCGGAGACAAAGGTTGATCAAGTTGACGACACCTCCCATCTGCTCTTCGAATGAGTCAACACCCAGAAGGAAGTTAACCGGCCACGCGTTCTAGAATAATCACCACTGAGATGTATATCTCGCGGAGATGATCAGAGGAACGTACGTGGATGACAATCGTCACAGCGGCTGTGAGACGTGCATACGCATCGGCGTCAAGCCCCAAGTCCTTCTCATTGACGCTAGCCGCGAGGCACTCGACCTTCGCGATGTGCTCAGGTGAGAGCATCAGCTGCCGCGTCCGAAGTGATTGTTTTACCCGGGAAAGCGCATACTGGTCCTCCTCCGCGCGGGCAAGACAGATAACCTTCGCTACCGTGGAGGATACTACCAGCTGTTGCAGGATGTGTGCGCCGAGGAAACCCGTGGCACCTGTGAGAAGCTGGGAACATGAAACTTGCAGCCGTGACAGTGTAAGTAACCCATGACATACCACTGTATGCGGCCCCGCATCCGCGCATTCGTGCTCCGAACGGGTAGAAGGCCCTTCAAATTTGCCACACCACTTCTCGACCATTGATGTCATCAGTGCATACTGTTGAGAATCAGACTGTACGCCTCCACTCCCACGCTTTATGCTGATAATGTGGTCGGCCAGCCTGAGACACACAATCAGGAAATGTCGAACCAACACTAATTGGGGCCCTACTTTTGGATGGTTGGGTATTCATACACCACTGTATAACGTATAAGCGAACAGGTAAGACGCTATGATGGGAGACAAACCGTTTAATGTCAGCTGATGCCCACGCAGGTCCAGTTCCGCCTGACATATGTTGCGTATTCGCGCAGCCTGTAATGAATCCACCCCAAATGTGAACACATCGACATCCCGGTCTAAGCCTTGCGCCTTATCGCAGCCAAGCGTCCGTAGGAATGTGTCGTGAATGAACTCTTCGAGCTCGCTTTCGGTGAGGTCCAATTTAGGCCCGCTCCCTCCATGCTCATAGCGACTGTACACGTCATCTTATATGGAACATCACTCAGCGCTTTGCTTCGCCGTCCGCATATAACCACGTACCGATGATGTCCTTGAACTTGACGTAGCACGCAGGTCTGAGAATGGACAGCTTGCTGGCCAGCGGCACCTTACGATATCGTAGGTTCAGATACTTCCGAAATAGAGGTAACGTGCGAGAAGAATTACCTCGGTTCCATATCTGCCCCGTGCATCTCATTAGTAACCGCGCTCCATATCCAGGATGCTAGAACGTACGGAAGGATATGTATCATCTCTGGCAGCAGCTGGGAGTGAGAAGGTGCCTCAGCGTTCGCTCGAGCGATTGCAGGCCATATCCCTGCCATGAACGTATCGCGATCTTCAGAGAGCTCCTTTCCAAGATCGGACGGTAAAATCAAACAGCCGATCTGCGGTCGACCCGCGCCGAAGACAATGACTTCGGCAATGTACGGACTGTTGCCACGAATGGAGAGTTCGATAGGAACTGCGAGTTTGTCATTGAGCACGGTGCCCAATATCTAGGTAACAAAGGAATCAACGTACCCGGGTTTGTCTTCTCCCCGAGAAGCTGCACGATAGTGTCATCTTGTCTTCCCACGTATCTATACCACGAAGGGTGCTGTCCATGCCTGATGAAGAGATCCTTGGTTGCATACGAGCCGTCGGGCCGGTTAGTCTCGTTCTTACCGGGCCAGCCGTCCCTGACAATGAGCTCGAAGGTACCTGCGCCACGTTCCTCCATCACGATGTAGTCCGCTGCTGCGCCCTCCGCGCGCAACCAGTTCCAGCCCTTGTCGTGCTTGAAGTCACGAGCCGAGCTTAGCAGGCATGCAGCCTGAGAAAGCAAACGTGAGATGCGGTTGATGGCAATGGGGTTGGCTGCTATTACCTCTGTCGACCCGTAGCTACTGAGCAGGTTGACTCCGGCTGCACTGAGTCTGTCTCCCAGTTCGTCCTGTCCCGTAAACATCAGAGGTAGTACGAACAAACCGAGCAAATACTGCTCACAGGGAAGGCCGCCCCAGAGAAGCTGACGACGTCGAAATCTGCGAGTGCACGCATCCCTTCCTCTGATTCTGCAAGAAGCTACAGGCCTCATGAGCACAGTGTACAATGTCACGCCTCGGACCGGTGCACACGTACTTTGATGACATACGGAACGGTTACGCATACCATGCAACGCGTCGGGGATGCTTGAATGACGCGGCACATGTTCTGCGCTGTCAATGGAAGATGAGGGGAGAACAGAGTCATTGGCACGGCGTCATAGAAGGACCTGAACCTGCAGAAGTATGCTAGTTGACTTCGATGTAAGGACACGAAACGTGGTGCAACGCACACATTAAAATACCCGAATGAATGGTATATGGGCAGGATACTGAAAGCAGACTTCAGTGGCGCTTTGATAGCAATCGCAATGCCGATCAGTTTCCTGTGAGATACCGCGACAGTCTTCGGGAAACCTGTCTGCAATTCGGGTTATTGAGCCTTTGTGCGACTACACAGTCAATACAGACGGGTGCTCACCGATCCAGAAGAGTGCAGAATAACAACAATGCGGTCCTGTTCTTGTTGCGGAGGTAGTCTTGGTGCGTACGGCTGAATAACGGTCGCGCTGATACCTTCCGGTCCCCAAAGTGGGAACTGCTTCTCCTTGACGAGTCCCAGGTTGTAACCCTGTTCCGCCAACAATTTCTGCACTTCCGTCGCATTGGCAGCGAACTTTGCAGCGTATACAAGATGCGTCGAGCTCGTGGCTTTGCACAGGTGAGCGATTGCGGGGACAGAATTGTTGGTGGAAAGCAGGAGCGGGGAAAGTCCGAGCTTTACCAATGCAAGCTGAAGCAAGGCAAGATCGATGGAACCGATAGTCAGCACAGCGATAGTTTGCTGCGGAGGGATGCTAGCGTTGGTGCTTTCAAGGAGCATGCCGGGCACAGCATAATGTGCACATAGTCGATCCACAGCTTGCAGCACCTCAGAATACCTGTGTTGTTGCTGATTCAGCGCGTCGTAATCTTAGCGCGTGACAGACAAAACATACGTCAGCGACCTTAAAGGACTACCAGGTTCATCCACTTCTGTATAGAATGCAGTCTGATCGGGTAATTGACCTACGAATGCTGTGAGGCTGAATCTTACCGGACGAGATACGGTTCATACGTACTTGCCCGCATGTGCAAAAGCTCGGTAACGGACATCAAATCGCCAGAGAGAGAGGACATTTTGTGTGAGGCTTCGTCTGCCGGTGCAAGTACTCGATTGTATATAAATGAAGAACCTCGTGTGGGAGTAGCGGATCATACCAAGCAGCGAGCGGGGAAGGGTAGCCGGCCGAAGTCTGCAAGAGGTCCGTACTGATGGCAAAGTTAGGTAACGCCCCTCTGGCGCCGAATTTGATGCTCACGGGGAGTGAGCAGGCCGATCCCGATTCCGAGCATCCCGGACAATTGTGGCCATCATTTGCGTTATGCAGGCGTGGATCTCATACTAAACACCCTGTGGAAAAGATAGACAGGATTGTCGAGAATCTGGGGGGTTGGATCGAGTGTGTGCGTTGCCAGAACCAAGTGTGTGCAACAAAGACCGGTAGCATCGACACAAGAGCGGCAGTGGCGATGTTCCATGCCCCTCAAGAAGAGCTCGCGGCACCATCAGACGACGCTTGACAATGCTTCCATGGATGAACGACCCAGTGAGAATAGATTGACGCCAAGTCCTGACATTTACATTGCCTTCCATTTGATGTCCGCCTGCAAAGGCCCGCCGGTGACACCGTGTCTCCGAAGACACGCTGCCAGGCTCCATGCCTGCAGCCCGCATGAGACAGAGCCGTCGGCGATGGAGCAGATTTGGAACGAGATGGTGCCACTCCAGAGCGCAGGTGAGCACCTGTGAATTGTATAGCGCAAATCAGCCGACCCATGAGAATATCCCATGCGATTCGCCGAATTGTTGGGCCGATTGCTGTATTCAGTGCGCGCCCATGCTTCGAGTGCTGGACTTAGCAGGACCTTCTTTGACACGAGGGCCGCAAAAGCGAGTCTGAACCTGCCTACATCCCGATCCCATGAGAATCATGCCAGCACCAAGACGAGAGCACCCGGGAGGGCATCGTAGGCATGATTGGCTGGAGAGAAGAATTGGATTTTGGCTGATAAACAGGAAATGGAACGGGTCTCTTTGGACCTCCAAGCAAGGTACGAAGCATAGCACTGCATGAGCGTGAGACCTTATATGCAAAATGGGGCATGTGCGAATTCCCAAAATTGGCCTTCGCTTGTTGCAAATCGGACGGCGAGCATATGTCATCTTTATCCTCCGTTTTTCTCCCTCGTATCTCTGTTTGCTTGATACCTAGTCCTGGAGGGGAAGCTCGTATCGAAATCTGCAATTCATGCTAGAAACTCTCGGATGCTTTCAAAATTATCTCCATCTTCAGGCACACGATCTTTTCATCTTTCTGTGCCCAAGCCTGCTCTTCAGCAGAAACAGCTTCCCGCAAGGTCCCCACCGCCGGTGCAAAGACCCGTCTTGCCTCAGGCGAGCAAAAAGGAGCAAGAACCGGCTGAACCAGAAAGTACGTATGCGCATCTTCCGTCAAATCCCGTTTCTTATCATTTTCCGCAGTCAAGCGCAATGAAGTCGGCGTGCAGCTCCTGTCCAGAAAGCTCCACCGCCAGATCTTCCGCAACGTCTGCTTCCCCCCGCCGAGCAAGACGTTCACTCGCATCGCAAGGGACCACCTCAAAACATCCGGTTTGGACCCAGCCCAGAGCTCCGTCCTCCCCGACACATCCTTTACCCTCCCACCGCTCCAGGGAAGCACCCTCGACGAGCACTTCCACCGCATCGGCGCGGCCGCCGCTCAGCCGTGGCTCTCGCTCGCGAAGGAGCTCGCTGGCGCCGAGCTTCCACCCAAACCAGACCACTGGGAGACGCACGCGGGATGGACAAAGTACGTCTACTTGCCAGACGGGTCCAGCTATTGCACAGCGGTGGAGTACCCGGAGCACGACGGCAAGCCGGAGGAGATGCTCGTCTTTGACGTGGAGACGCTGCCGGCATACAGCCCCTTTGCGATCATGGCGTGCGCCGTGTCGAAAAACGCGTGGTACTCCTGGGTGTCCCCCTGGCTCCTCGGAGAGACCGAGGACATGCGGCAGCTGATCCCGCTTGGCGGCGGCACCGTCCCGAAAGTCGTCGTCGGGCACAACGTTTCGTACGATCGTGGCCGGATTTTGGACGAGTACAACATCCACGGCACGCAGAACCGCTTCCTCGACACGATGGCGCTGCACGTCGCGGTGAGCGGCATTTCGTCGCACCAGCGGCCCGCGTGGGAGCTGTACCGGCAGTCCAAGAAGCTGGCGGTGGAGCAGCGCGACGAGGCGATCGACGCGGTGTGCGACTACATCGAGGAGGCGGAGCAGGCGCTGCGGCAGGAGATGGTGCCAGAGAAGCGCGCGGAGCTGGAGCGCGTGCTGCAGGAGATGCGCGAGAGCCTGCCCGCGCTGCTGGCGAAGGACAGCCTAGAAGCGGACGAGGAGCAGCTCACGCAGAAGCGCTGGGAGGACCTGACCTCGGCGAATTCGCTCGCGGACGTCGCGCGGCTGCACTGCGGAATCGACCTGGATAAGGAGGTGCGCAACGACTTTATGACGTGCTCGCGCGAGGAGATCCGCGAGGGGCTGCAGGATTACCTGCAGTACTGCGCGTCGGACGTTGCGGTCACGCACGCGGTGTTCACGAAGACGCTCCCGGCGTTCCTCACGTCGTGTCCGAGTCCTGTCTCGTTCGCGGGCGTGCTCACGATGGGGTCCGCGCTCCTGCCGGTCAATCAGGAGTGGGAGGCGTACATTGCGAGCGCGGAGGCAAAGTACAATGAGCTCGGTGATGGGATCAAGAAGCGGTTGATTGACCTTGCGCTCGAGGCGAAAGAGATGGTGGAGGGTGAGAAGTGGAAGGACGATCCTTGGCTCAGTCAGATGGATTGGACACCAAAGGTTGCTGGCAAAACGCGTGGCATCTTCGTTCAAGAGGTGGGCTTCCATCGGACCTGTAGCTGTTTCTCTAGGCGCAGATACTAATGCATTTGCTCGCTAGGCGACTGAAACCTCACTACCTCCCGAAGAGCCCGAACCAGCAGTTGTCGAGTCCGCTCCCGTGGCGTCTGATCTGCAGCCTGCGTGGTTCAAGGAATTCAACAAACTGGGACCCCTCTACCCTTCCATTGTGAATCGTACCCTACCCTTCCTTCTGAAAACTTCGTTCGATGGCCATCCTTTGGAGTATTCTGTGAGCGATGGATGGCACTATCTCTCTGAGGGTCAAGTCACACGGCTGCCCACTGCTACCACCAAGGTCCTCAACGTTCTCAGTCTTTCGCACGGCAAGCCGCACCTGACGTCGGGGCGCATGACAACGATCGACGACGAGCTCGCGACAGCCATCGCATCTGGGGACAGGTCTTCCGACATCGCAGATCGGCTTAGGGCTCTCGCGAGGCAGACAGCTGTTCTCGACCCTGAGCAGGCCGAGCAGGACCCGTGGCTGAGGCAGCTGAAGTGGAAGATGGTGCAAGCCCCGCCCCCGTCTGTAGACGTGCAGCCAGAAGCGAAGCCCAAGAAGACTAAGGCGAAGTCCAAGGCTGCGGCGGCACCGAAGGTCTACTGGCCAAAGTGGTTCTGGGACCTCGCCAAGCCGAAGAAGGACATGCCGCCCGGCACACTCGACTTGACTGTGCGCAACCGCTTCTCCCCGCTCCTTCTGCGCCTATCCTGGAAGGGCTATCCTCTGTTCCACTCGCGGGAGCACGGTTGGACGTTCCGCGTACCGGTCGATGCAGAGTTCGAGTCACGCTCGCCGGCGGTGGAGTTCCACGACGCGGCGGACGCGGCGCTGCAGGACGCGCGGCTGCGCGGGTTCGTGTTCTACAAGCTGCCGCACAAGGACGGCGAGAAGGCGAACGTGGGGAACCCGCTCGCGAAGACGTTCATGAAGTACGCGGAGGACAGGACGCTGACGAGCCCGTTCGAGGAAGCGAAGGACGCGCTGGACATGAACGCGCAGTGCAGCTACTGGATCAGCGCGCGGGACCGTGTGCTGAAGCAGGTGGTGGTCTGGCAAGACAAGGCGCTCGACATTGGCGTCCCGCAGCCAGAGGACCCGGCGAAGAAGTGGGGCATCATCCTGCCGCAGGTGATCACGATGGGCACGGTGACGCGGCGGGCGATCGAGAAGACGTGGCTGACGGCGAGCAACGCGAAGGCGAACCGCGTCGGGTCGGAGCTCAAGGCGATGGTGCGCGCGCCGCCGGGGTACGCGATCGTCGGCGCGGACGTGGACTCGGAGGAGCTGTGGATCTCGAGCGTGATGGGCGACGCACAGTTCGGGCTGCACGGCGCAACGGCGATTGGGTGGATGACACTCGAGGGCACCAAGGCCGCGGGGACGGACCTGCACTCGAAGACGGCGAGCATCCTTGGCATCTCGCGCAACCAGGCGAAGGTGTTCAATTACTCGCGCATCTACGGCGCGGGCATGCGCCATGCGGTGCTGCTGCTGCTCCAGTCGAACCCCGGCATGCTCCCCGAGCAGGCGCAGAAGCTCGCGCAGAACCTGTACGCGTCGACCAAGGGCAAGAATACGCACCGAGGAGACCTGTTTGGGCGTAAGTTCTGGTTCGGCGGGACGGAGAGTTACGTGTTCAACAAGCTCGAGGAGATCGCGCTGTCGGACCGCCCGCAAACCCCCGCGCTGGGTTGCGGGATCACCTATGCGCTGTCGAAGGAGTACCTACCCGAGGGCTTCGGCTCGGACTACATGCCGTCGCGCATCAACTGGGTCGTGCAGTCGTCCGGCGTGGACTACCTGCACCTCCTCATCGTCGCGATGGAGCACCTCATCACCAAGTACAACATCCAGGCGCGGTACCTGATCTCCGTGCACGACGAGCTGCGCTACCTGGTCAAGGACGAGGACCGGTATCGCGCGGCGCTCGCGCTGCAGATCGCGAACCTCTGGACGCGCAGCCTGTTCGCGTTCAAGCTCGGCATGGACGACCTCCCGCAGGGTGTCGCGTTCTTCTCCGTGGTGGACATCGACCACGTGCTGCGGAAGGAGGTCGACATGCCGTGCGTCACGCCCTCGCAGCCGCACCCCATCCCGCCCGGCGAGAGCCTGGACATCGCGGCGGTGCTCAGGAAGACGCACGGCGGCTCGCTGTGGCCGGACGGCGCGCCGATGTCGGAGCGCGACGGCCTGGACTGCGGCGGCGACCTCGCTGGGTACAGGGAGCCTGACTGCCT
>KV722693.1:0-18539 GCA_001687445.1 Obba rivulosa | reverse complement strand
CCGTGACAAGGCCTCCTGGATTCGTCGTGCAGGACTGCCTGAGATGTATCAGCGACTGTGACAGGAGTGGTGCGCATCTTTGTGAATATAAATTCCTTGTTACTCTGCGAGCTCCTTGAGCTGGCCCGCTGTATGGTGTGATCGTCAAGTCCATGAGCACTGAGGGCGCGCAGCTACGGCTCAATACGCGCTACACGGTTGGGAACGTACTTACTGGCCCACTGGTGACTGCCATCCTTCATCCATCCACCTATCACGGAACACAGCATCATTGATGAAGAAACAGTATTATCAGATCACAAATAGGCCGGTAAATATCTCTGAATAATATGAGATAGGTTTGCTCGTCGTGCGGGTGGGCAAGAGGGAGTGGCATTTGCCACAGGCTTGTCACTCTCCTTGTACTTAGCGCGCCGCGACGGTCCCGGCAACATCCCCTCACCCTGCATTCACGCCGCTTTCAACTGGCGCACCCTTCAGTGGACATCTGGCATACGGCATATGGCTACATTCTAAGATCCAGCTGGAGTAGATGCGGAATGCGGATGCCAAGTCAGCCAGCACTGAGAACTCGCAGAACTCGCATTCGACATGGTCGCCCTCCGTGCTGGCATGCATAACACAAAATCCTTAATGACGAGCAGAATCTCAAGTTGCACCCTGGCTCTTTGTTCTGTTCATCAGCTCTTGCTCCTCCATCCATGTGCACTGCCCCTCCGGTTCGCTGCGCCTAGTGTCCGAGATCTTCAAGTTTGTAACGGACGCGAGAACCCTTTGCGGATTCAACGCCAGTAACTGGCCTCTTAGACTCGGATCTCTCGCTCGCCCGGCTCTCCCGGCCTCTCGACGTTACGAGCGCGACCCTTCGCTCGGCGCTTCGTCTCGCGCCCGTGACAAAGTTCTGCATCACTTTTTCTCTGCACCTCCTGCCGTCGAGGTTCAGATCTGGACTCGGCCTCTTATCCTCTAAGTTTGCTGCAGCTTGTTCTCAGATGCGGTCACGAATTATGAACCGTCCGGAAGCCAGACGGCCGAATGAAAGTAGTTGTTGTCCTCCAGTTGTCTCTCCGTGAGGACTGCACCAGTATACGGGCTCAGCACCTGCATCTTTCCGTCACGGCTGCACAGGAGAAGCTGTCCATAGGGCGAGAAGCGGATACACATGATGCCGCGGAATAGACCACTCGTGACTTGGAGTCGCCGTATGCACGATCCTTGCATATCCCAAAATCGCACACTGCCATCATGCGACGCGCTAGCGACGACCAGGTTGTCGGGTGCGAAATCAACGGACGATATCCTGTCGGTGTGTCCCTTGAAAATAACGTGTGCTTTCTTGGTCGACGTCATCCACAGCCAGACCGTATGGTCGTCTGAGCCGCTCGCAATGTACAAGCCGTCGGGGGAGTAGGTAACCGCAACTACTTTGCGCTGGTGTCCACGCAGGACTGGTCAGGAACTCTGTGCCGTCCGGATGTCAAGGCTGCCGAGTTGACGCAACCGCCCGTTGTCTCTCTGTGCAGATGACACCCTTGTCCGGATCCACGAGTTGTACCCCTCTGTCCCGTCGAGTTTGAGGACTGTCCTGTAGAGGATGTATATACGGCCGCTGGACGACGACTCTAACCCGAATGGTCTAACAGAACAGCTCTTGGGTTACGTAGCCGTGAGGAGGCAAGGCCTGAAGCTTCAGAGAGCAGCGAACCAGTTGTACGAACCACGAGGAGCAGAAGTTCCTAGCGGTGCGAAAGGGCAACGCTTCGCTCATGAAGCCAACCAGTAAAGACTTTGCGCCGCGGTGGTAGAGGACAATAGTTGACAGATCAATACAGATGCCACGTTGATAACCATCGTACACCACGGAACCATAGACAGATGGGGACCGCCGATATTGCTATCAAGATGCAGATCGTGAAGCTGATTCAGCACAGGTTCTTGCGGCGGGGCAGGCGTCCCTTTCGTGATAGCGTCTGTGATCCTAAGATGTTATGACCGAGCTCGCTGAATTGGGTCATATAGCGCAGTAGCAGCCGCGTAGACGATTAGGAGACGGCAGGTGGCCCAACAGAATCTCACTAACGGCGGCGAGGGTTTGAAGGCGTTCGTCCGGCAACAACGGCTAAGAATCTACCGATACATGCAGGAGAGGATGGCACGCGTGGCCACTAGCTTTGTCGAATCTCGCAGCGCTTCTAAAAGCCTGTGAATTCACCAGACATGAGGATCATTGAGCAAACGAATGGCGTCGGACGTCGGCGAGAAGTGCGAACTCGTGTCACCGAGATGAACCCTGCGGAATAGACAGAGATCGAATGATAAACACGGCGCTCCTTGCGATGATGTGAGCATAAGTTGCGGCAGGACGAACAGGCGTTGCGCCGGCAGCGACTGCGAGATGGGATATTTGGATCGGGCGCAGAGATCTTCATCTGGTGGCGGGACCTGAACTGCGTTGCCGAGCAGCCGCCTCAATGCGCATCGTGAGTCGTGTTTGACTTGCGAATAAGAAAGACACCCTATCTTCAAAACGCTGATATAAACAATCGAAGCAACGATGGCGAGAATATTCTCATGTACAACTCCCCGCATCAAGCTCTCTTTATTAGTCTCTTATTCTGAACCATATTTGAACAAGCATGGGCTTCCTGACGACGTTGCACGGCCACTGGCAAGTCCTCAAGCAGTCCTGGCCTCCGAAACCAGCATTCAACACAAGCCACATTCCGGATCTCGCTGGGAGGGTCATCATAGTCACCGGTAAGCACATCTTGCCCTCCGCAGCCTCTATGCTGTCCCAACTCTTCGCTCCCGGCTCCAGGAGGTAATACTGGTGTCGGAAAGGAGACTATCAAAGTATACTTCTTGTCTAGAATTTGCGTCCCCTGCCCTGAATTCCCTTGGTAGGCACTTCTGGAGCACAATGCCAAAGTTTACCTGGCTGCCCGGAACCGAGACAAGGCGGAAGCGGCGATTAAGGAGCTGCAAGAACAGACGGGCAAGGAAGCCATTTTCCTGCAGCTCAATCTCGGAAACCTCGCATCAGTGAAGAAGGCTGCTGAAGAGTTCCTCCGCAAGGAGAGCGAGCTACATGTCCTCTTCAACAACGCGTGAGTTTCTGACCATTCAGTTATGGAATCTCTCAATTGAACAGTCTCTGCTAGTGGAGTCATGTCGCCCCCGATTAGTTGGCTCACTGATGACGGCTATGACCTGCAACTTGGGACGAACGTCCTCGGTGGGTACTCTTCTCCGGGCCATATTCGTTTACTGACGGTTACCCTCAGGCCACTGGTATTTCACGCAATTGCTCATCCCCGCGCTGCTCGCAGGAAAGGAGACCTCCCCGGACGGCCACGCACGCATCGTCACGACCTCTTCGTCCTTCGCGTACCTTTTCACCGTGAACTGGGAGTCGTTCCGCGACGGGCCAGTGCGCAGGAAGGTAGGCACGCAGATGCTATATGCACAGAGCAAATTCGTACGCCATCGATACATGGGACCGGAAGTTAAGGACTAACAATATCGGGTTAGCTCAATGTCGTGGCCGCACGGGAGTTCGCGAAGCGGTATGAGGATAAAGGAATTATCTCCGTGTCCTGCAATCCGGGTGAGTCTCTGCCTGTCCTCTCGGCAACGTCCTCTCACAATAACTTTTGAAGGTAACTTGAAGACGGATCTGCAGCGGCACGCTACCAGCTTCCAGCGAAAAGTCATGGTGCGCACATGAAATGCACCTTGATTCTGAGCACGCCTGACCTGGTCCCGCAAACCGCAGGACTCAATTCTCTACCCTGCGCCGTATGGTGCCCTCACACAACTCTGGGGAGGCCTGATGCCCGAGCCCCTGAAGTATAACGGCGAGGTGCGCGCTCTCCGCCTCTCTGCCGACACAGACTGAGCTGATGGACTTATTCCAGTTCCTCATCCCATGGGCGCGTCTGGGCAAATGCCGCCGAGAGGCGTACGACGGTGCGATCGGCGAACGCCTGTGGAGTTACCTCCAGGAGCAGGTCAAGCATCTGTGATTCTATGCGACGGACCTCGCTGTACTGTATGTACTGCTAATGCGGACTGTGCAAATTGCCGATTTCCTGCCGTGAAGATTGTCGGTTTGTGCGAAAATAGACGGAATTAGTGCTAGGCGCCTCAATCCCGACTGCGGCCCAAGCGCTAGGCTACCCTAAAAAGCATTTGGCAGCGGCATCGGATCCTAGCAATTCCACGTGGACTCGGGCGAAACCGAAATCGGATTATCATACAAAGAAACGTGACGCTTCCTTGTGCACCTCCTCAAGCTCAAGCTTACAGTCTCTTTGGGTAGGCTGCGCAGGTGCTAAATCTTGGGGACTCGGATGTGAGGACAGTTCGACACGAGTCATTTTGCGGCACTTGCTCACTGTTCCCTGCTGTGCGCCTTAGCGGCGCGATGCAGCCATACTCTACTGGACGCCTACCTCAGGAGATGAACGACGCGGTCATTGAGTGCCTCCGCAGAGAACCAGACACTCTCAAGGCATGCAGCCTCGTCTGTCACGCGTGGCTGCCGTCCTGCCGGCGACAGATCTAGCACAGCGTCTCGCTCCCCAACTCCAGATGGATCGACTTCGCTCAGTTTCTCCAGGCGTTCCCTCACATCACGACGTACATCCGCATCCTGTGCTTCCCCGACGCGTCATTCTCCCTGCACGCGTTCGACACGGCAGGTCGCGACGCCTTCGCAAATGCGCTGTTGCACACGCCGCTGGAGAAGCTGGTGATCCGCGACAGCTTGAAAATCCGCACTGTCGCAGACTGCCTCCGTGTAGGCTCCCTGTCAAGTCTGCGCACACTCGACATCACTTTGTATTACGATGAGGATTGGAGAGCGGCTTCTCTCATACTCCATTCTGTATCTGGCACCGTGCGGGATCTATCGCTCCACATGGCATTCGTCTACCCGCTTCTACGCCACATCACTGGCATGTACAACGTCCATGGTAGGCGATCCCTTCCTCCGAGGAATCCGCCTCCTCATATATGAAGCGCAGACGCCATGGGCGACATGTCCAGTGCCGTGGGAGCATGCTCCGCTCTTCGCTGCTTGCGGCTCTGGTTTGCGGCCTGGAACGCCCAGTTTGCCCAGGCGGTTCTCAGCGCAGCATCCGCGGCAGAGCTAGAGGAGGTCCATCTGGAGCTCCTGTCGTTCCCCGAGGATAGCGAGGACGAGTTCTACGGTGTGAGGTCCCGCATGCCGATGTATAAGGACATGGCTGCCCTTCTTTTGGACCACCATGCACGCGGCGGGTTGAAGAGGGTAGGCGTGCTGATAGACTTTAGGGGGACGGCGGGAGAAGGCGAGGTCCCGCTGCGGAATGTGTTTGTTGACGTGTTCGCCTCTGTGCACTCTCTAGGTATCTTGACGATGGATTTTAGTTATGCGGAGTAATTTTGCGCCTGTGCCACTTTGGTTCCTTAGCTCGACTTGAGGAATGCCAGCATGCATAACCTGATGTCGCTGCACGCAACACGGCAGCTACTTATTCACGTACGAACTGCGCCCATACATCGTAGCTTCCGTATATAACTAATTCATACGTCGCGATACACCGAGCACATAGGTGTACATATGATGAGAGGATGAATGATGTGTCCGATAACTCTGGAGGAAGTGCTATCATCTTCTGGATAATGTATGCTGTAGGAAGCAGTTCAAGTTCAAATCTCATATCCGAATACCTGACACACGCACTGCCACGTATACGTTCAATACTCGTGAGCACAGATCATCCTTGTTCCCAACTCCCAGGTATTCACCGGGTTCTAGAACGAAGGGGGAACGGGAGAATAAATAGAGCGAACCACTCGAACCGGTTGCGCATTGTGAGATTCTATATGGTTGCCAGCACTGAAGTCGGCTGCGACTGCCCTGACTGGTAAATTGACCACTAACGCCTAGTACCCGTCATATACATCAACAAGTCTGTGACAAATCGGCACGCTCATCTGTTGAACTACGGAAGGTTTATTGTTTGGCGAGGGCTGTATGAACGTGATAAACAAGAGCATACCCTCGATTGCATGATGGACCATCGCCTTCGTGCAGAATCTCGCTTTCGAGGCTGCAAAAATACAGTGAGCGGGGTGTGAACTGCGTGACAGGTATGGAAGGCTTTAAGATACCGCGTTCAATGAACGGGGCAAAGATCCGAGTCTGGAGGTCTCTGACCTGGTCCGAGATCCCATCAACCACCCAGTAAGGGCTCGGAAACCTGATAGTCAAATTGGCCAGCCCTGCAAATCTATCCTGCTGCAGGATCTCGGAGATTTTGTACAAATCGCTCCCCATGCCGTCGGGGATTCTATCGTAGTCGAAGATGAATTGAAGAGAGCGAATATGGGGACAGGAGAGTATGTGTAGCAGGTCTATAACGGCCCGGAGATTCCACGTGCTTGTTTCAAACACCAACTCTAGAAGCACAAGGTATCTCGTATTTGCAAATTGGTACGATTATTCTGGGGCACCTATTAGAATGCAATATTTTAGAGGCAATGGACAAGTGCGGCACTCGCCTCGGGTTACAGCAATCGCCTCACTGCAGACGGTGTCGATCTCGAGCTTACGGAGGGTTCCGCAACATGACTGAAGGAGTAACAATATTCCGGGAACTTCTGCAGTGTTATGCAGATGAGCGCTGGATTTTTGTAATCTGTTCAACAGTCTCGACCGTGCACATGCGGAAAAGACGCTGGAAAAACTGTACAATTCCAAACGATGGAGATAAAGGGCGGCAAGGCCATCGGAGACTAGTGAAAACTCGGTCGAGCCCGGTTCTATAGGGTGTAATTTCCATAGTAAGTCCAGGCATAGATCCTGCATGCCAGGGAAGGTCCACATAATTTGGGCTAGGTCGCTGAAGGTCTCCGGGATGTTCCCTATCATATCAACAGAGACCCGTACCACACTGCCCATGGTAGGTAACAGTGAAACGCCAGGACAGCCCGAATCATAGAACAGCTGTAATTCGTGCACGGAGGATAAACGGGCGACGACGAAAGAGACTTTCTCGGGTGTGATGCCTATTCGCCCGCCAAAGTAGATCCACAATTTGCATACAAATCCTCCCAAGTGAGGACATTGACGAAGGATTCAATCGATATGATGTCTGTTTCGACTGATAAGATGCATATCGTGAAAGAGATGCAGCTGGGCTGAAGATAGCCACGTGCGAGATACGAGAGCGCATGCTTTCAGAGCTTGGCGACCGTCGTGAAGTCAATGATGTGGTCTGATAGCTATGGAGGGAGGGAAAGTATATTGTGGCCCATCTCTTGTTATCAGAGCAGTAAGTGGTAGTTGCTTTAGACCAGGAAGAACCCGCTCACGAATGCTCTGAGCTCCTGGCTCCACGATACCTCCGCTCTACGGGTCTGCTGCGGCTTGTAGACACTTACCGCGTGAGTCCCAAATATGCTGAACGAGATTTGGGTATCTTTTGATCGTTCGATGCAGAGAGGCTAATGTTGATTGAACGTGCATAAATGGACAACGCGCTGGCTAAGCGCCTGAAGTCTGGCGGCCCGGCCACGGAGCCGCTTGTCTGGACTGGAACTTGAACCACTCTTTAAGTAGAATGTCTAAGTGTCTTCTATAACAGCTGCGCAGAAATAGCAATCTATTGCTGCATTTATACTGCGTTGCTGAAGACGACTTGGTAACAGCACGCCAGATCACTCCCAATGAACGACACCAAGGGTTCTGTGTATTCTGACGCGGAGGTTTCCGATGATTAGGGGTAATGTGCATGGTCTACTCTATTTTATCTCTGCTGATCGTCGGTGATGTTCTGAAAAGCTCATCTGAGGAAGATTGCTCTGAAGAAGACACCCCTGAAGAAGGCCGTGACACAACATGGGTACCGCCAAGAATTTCTGCGGGCGACGTGGCGTGTACAATCCGGAATCTCATGCCACTGGATGACCATCGCCGGGACGACAAGGTCATCTTCGACATCCGACATCATTACAACTATGAGAGGAAGCTGCCCTTCCCCAGAGGAATCCTCAACAGCGTCGATCTTACCGCCTGCATTTTATTGCTGGTGATGCGGACAGTCTCTCCCGATATCCCTCTCAAGCAGCAGTGGAGGAACTGGGATCATCTACACGCTGTGGCGGAGCAGGAGATACTTAGGAAATCCTTAGTGAATGCGGTTCGAGCCAAGACATTTATGCATATGCTACAAGTGACTTTGACATTTTCCTGATGGTCTGTATGCATCTGTTCGATGTTAACCCGAAACTATACCATTATCATTTGTTCCCAGATTTGTGATATATAAGTGCGACGAACTCGTATATGAATTGATCCGATCATTGACTGACACTCCATCTTGCCGTCGCAGCGCTTTGTCCAAGAAGCTCCATACTATACACCGAATTTCTATCAATATATATTCACCTGATTTTTCAGCCCATCATGCCACATCGACAATATCGGGAAACGAACGCGTCAAGCCCGCACCGCCTCATCCATTCTCTTGCTCCGTGTCAGTCAGATATCAATACTCTCCCGGAAGATCTTATACTTTACCTCGAAAAGTCTTCACCCTTCTCCCCGACCTCAGGGCGGACGAGTGTACCTGAGGGGGCATCATTTCCATGATGCGCCGCAGCGCCTCACCCTGCTTCTCCTGAGAGTGGCTGCACGTCACTCCGCCAATCGCAGGAATCGAAGCGACTTTGAGGTGCAAGGCTCATAAGTGCTTGAGGTCACTAGAGATAGGATACGCAACCTGCATTCTGAAAACGGCACCTACTCCCATCATTTACGTAGAAGCAGGCTTTAGGCTTGCACTGCTTCTCAGGTGATGCGCACACCAAGCGTGCACACATCACAGCTTCCGAATGCAGGCGTTGTGCCTTGGCGATCAGCATCCCAGATATTGTTCGCCGGTCTGGTTCGCCTCGATGCAAATCTGTCTTGGGCATCATCCTCAACAGCACGCAAGAGTAAGGATAATCCATATGAGAGATCGCGGCATGCCGAATACATGAGGTTCACAGACGGTGAGACGGCCATTTTGTTCGTGAGACGTGAATATCATACAATAAGCAATAAGCAGAGATGTCTGAATGGAGTGGATGAATCATGCTGGTTGGCCTCTCTTCCAGAGGAACTGTCCTCCGCGAGGTCTCAGCGGTGTGTGAACCATTTCGGGGCCCTCGAGTTCCCCGGTGTAGACGTTAATGCCGTGGAAAAAATATACAAGGCTGCGTTCCTGGCTTTCAGGCGTGGCGATGTCGGGAGAGATGCCGGCACTGGGCATCGGATCGGGAGTGGTGTCGCGCACCAGAGTCGGAAGATACGAAGACGACTGGAGCCCATCGCGGGGCGAACGTTCAGAGAGCAGTCGTCGAGGTCGTGGCGGGGAGCTCTGGTAAACTTGAGCGTTCAGTTCGCCGAGAAGCTCTGTCGATTGAGATCAGTATTTAGAAGAATCTCGCTAGAAAGGCGGCTCACCATGGTCCCACTGAGAAGCGTCCACAGCACGGGGTGCGTCTTCCAATGCCGGTACTTTCAACCTTGTGTCGGAAGCTGAGAACCTGTTGTCCTCTAGGCAATTGGCTGTGGAGAGATTGTAAATATGTAATCTATGAGGACGTAGCGGGTCCTGGGTACTCACGCTGCACGCTCGTATCCTGATGTTTCATCTCATCCTCCTGCGATCCGCGAGGGTTGGCGCCTAAATTCTGCGGCTGAGCAGCGAGCGAAGCCCCAGTGGCCGCCTGGTAAAAGCACTCTCAACCGTAGTTCAGGATGTTCACGATGCGTGCCACTCACCTCGCATTGTTTCAGGCCAGCCTCGAGATCATCACGCTCTGACTGCGGTGTGTTGTGGCCCGAGCAAAGAGTGTCGAATTCAGTCCGAGGAGCCTGTGCAATCTCCCGAGGCGCGTTGCGTTCATCACGGAGCTTCTTGTTCGCCGAGTCGAGATTGGCAACACGAGAGCGCAGGACGACTTGATTCACGACAAGGTCAGCTTCTTGCGACTCGAGCGTAGTGATTTTAGAGCGAAGTGTCTTGCTCTCCGAAGTAAGATTGGCGACACGAGAACGCAAAAGGACTTGATCCACGACAAGGTCGGCCTCTTGCAACTCGAGTATACTGACTCTAGAGTGAAGCGTCTTGTTGTCGGAATGCATCTTTGAGTATGCTAGGCGCAGACAGTCACGTTCAAGCTGAAGGGCCTGAGCATCTTCCTGAGATGCCTTGCGCAGCTCCTCGTTCGCCGAGTTGATTTTGGCGACACGAGAGTGTAAGATGACTTGGTTCACGAAGGATTGAGCCTCCTGCAACTCGAGCGTAATGACTCTAGCGCGAAGCGTCCTGTTCTCCGAGCGTAGGGATTCGTTGCTTGACAGGAGAGTGGTGTTCTCGGAGTGCAGAGATGCGAGCCGAGGGTTCAAGGAAAGTCTTTGAGACCGTGTTGCGAACTGCTTCTTCTTCAATGCCGACATTCTGCGCCTGTACTCTTTCTTGTTACGAGAAGCCTGACGCGGGGTCTGATGCACCGAAAGCTCGAGCTTCTCTGCCTCCTGGCGGCACCGACCTGAACGACAGGGAGCGACTGTGTTCTATAGGTCGTTGTGTCAGCAGTCTGTCAGCCTCACGCAAGCCACCAGATACGTACCATGCAGGCATCCCCGTCACGGCATGGAAGTAAGGCGCGGAAGGCGAGAACCAACTGCGAGAACGATGACATGCCATTCACCGTCCCAGACTGCCGGTCGCCAAGCCAAAACGCACGCTCCAGGATCCAGATGGTCGCCTCGATGGACGCGATGGCCGGTCGGAATATCCAGCGAGGCATACCAGAGACAACCGAACGCGTGGGCCGAAACATCAAGAGTAGAGCCGAGCCGAGCATCCACAGGACCTGAATGATGATGCCCAACTTGATCGCGGCAATTATTCCAGGGACGAAGGCGGAGACGACCATGACGAGGTAGGAGATCCATGCTGAGATATTGTAGCTGAAGGTACGCAGAGCCGCGAGCATGCGATGTATGCTACGCGGGCCAAGAGAGGTTATAATTAATTCAAGGTACATGAGCCAAGGTGGAAGTGCGAGCAAACGCCCGGGGACAGGATACATGTCGACCAGTTCCTTCGCGACGACTATGTGACTGCCTGATGGGAGCAAGAGCTAAAGTGAGGAAGGGCTCCAGTTAGCTTTACATTACTTAAATGCTGAAAAGATGCGGCGGACCATGTTGATTATCCGACGAACATGTCATCCTCCATCAGTTAGCCTCCATCGCTGTGCTCTTGGGTTCCGGCTCCTCATGCCAGAAATCCCGCAGACCATGTCCGTGTTGTGAAACTGCCCCTAGTTCTCGTAAATGAATATGTCCAGAGGGCAAACACGGCTGTTCAGAAGATATTGGAATGTAGTGCCAGGGCCCAATGTATCGCCTTCGAGGCTTCCGGCAACAAGAGACGTGTTTGACTTCTGGAGTCACGTCCCATGTCCCATATTCTCAACTCTCCTAGATACGTCTTCTCATCCAAGTTGAGGTAGGTATCCACCTTTCGAAGACTCACTTCGTGAGGGTTTGATTCTGTCATTTTAGAATCAATGCCCTTTGGGGATGGTCGATAGAACACGGCAAGGAGAAATCTCGATTCTTGTGTGCAGCGTGCAGACGATACCTGCGCAGAATCAAAGCGTTCAATAACATTAGCTGAGTCCGACAGCAGTTCAGAGTTCGTTAGCCCAGAAGTGAACAAAATCAGCTCCGGATCTCTGACAGAGTGGACCTCTACTGGCGCTTAAGCTGGCCGGGTAGCTGCCAAATCGGGAGACATCGGCACGACTCAGCTTTGATACTTTGAATTCCACACTTTTATATACCGCGTACAACGTAGGGACATAAGCGGTCCTGGCCCGAAGGACAGAGTTCGAAGCAATTGCCCTACATAGGAGTTCAAAGGCGGCACTTTCGCCACCCGCATTATTGCCTCCGGCACCCGGCGGGCCGGCCCATACATACTAACCACCCCTACTCGGCGGCATGCAGTTCGACTCGTCCAACCACCACCGGCCATAGACTGATCTCCAGTCCATTTCCCGAGCATCTCTGCCCATCTTTCAAGATGAATGTTCTCGCGCGGTTGGAGCCCGAGACGACGGTCTTCCTCATGTGCGACATCCAGACACGCTTCAGTACGTCTCGGCCCCATCTCAACCGCACACGATATCGAAGCTAAATCCGGCCGCACCCTGCTACTTTCCTGTACTACGCGCGTGTGTCGCAGGGAACTCGGTGCATGAATTCGATGCGATGGTGTCGACCGCAGCCAAGATGCTCGCCTTTGCCCCAGTCCGTCCAATGCGCTCCACATCCCCGTCTCTCTCTGCCTGACCTTCGATGCTTCGCACCCACCACCCCGGACAGATCCTCGAAATCCCCGTGATCGCCACAGAGCAGAATCCGCGTGGTACGCCCTCTGCCCGTCCCACGTCCGTCCCATCCCCCTGAGTCGGCGCGTGCAGCGCTCGGCCCGACGGTCCCCGAGCTCGACCTCTCTCCCCTCGGCGATCTCCACCTCGGGACATTCCCCAAGACGCTCTTCTCCATGGCCATCCCGCCCGTCCTGGACGCCCTCCATGCCCGAAACACAAAAGCGGTCGTCCTGTTCGGGATCGAGGTTCGTGCATCCGCCATATCCCTCGTCCGACGCCTCGTCTCCCGCTGCTGTCCTCCGTCCTACTCCACATTCACATCCCCGCCTCACTACAACCGCTGACGCCCGCCCGCCCCAGGCTCACGTCTGCGTCGCCCAGACCGCGCTCGACCTCCTCTCAGAGGGGTTCGCCGTGCACGTCCTCGCGGACGGCGTCTCGAGCGCGAACGCGCAGGAGACCCCGGTAGCCCTCGCGCGTCTCTGCCAGGCCGGCGCGACCGTGACGACGAGCGAGGCGGCAGTGTTCGAGCTCATGGGTGCGTCCGCTCCTCCGCCAGCCGTCTCCGGCTGCTGTGGTTTCCGCGGCCCAGACGGCCGATGCTGAGAGTTGGTGTTGACTTGGTCTGTCTGCCTGTTCGCAGCCGACTCCGCCCGCCCGCACTTCAAGGCGTTCTCTGCCGCCATCAAGGCCACGCAACCCAGTACACGCACGGCGCTCAACGCGCTGATGCCGCGCAGCGCTCTGTAGCCATATGTACCATAACAGTAGGAACAGAGGTGCAGAGGTCAGCTGTGCATCCTTGGAGGCCGGGCATGAGGGCGGATGGGGCGGGCTTGTGGGTATGTATGATTATATTGTACTTGTTAGCGGTGCCCCTAGAGTCATTCTGACCCTTCCTCTATGTACAAGACTGAGGGCCTGAGTCAGAGAGCACGACGAATGGCGACGGGCAACTTGGGACTCACATTCCAAATCCAGCATTTCCCGAGCGGCCAGCGGGGCAAACATCTCCATCACCGTGTTCCTGAAATCCTTCCAGTCCACTCCGTCAGAGCTCCCCTGCAGCTCGAGGCTGACCGAACCGAGCACTGGAAAGCGCTCGGTGTCGTCCAGGAGGCGCGCGAGCTTCTTCAGGCAGGTGAAGTACGGCGGGCCGTAGCACCACAGCTCGAGGTTGAGCTCCTTGAGCTGCGAGGAGGCGATGCACGACATGAGGTCGACGATGAAGGGCAGGTGCTCGGCCCGCGCGGTGAGCCAGAGACGGCCGAGCGAAGCCGAAGACTGCACGACCTCGCCGAGCTCGAACATCTCTGTGTACATTCAGGCAGCGGCCGGCCCGCGCGGAGAGAACGACGTACTTTCGTCCGAGGGCAGATCCATGCACCACATGGAGGATATGTCGAGATCGAGGTCGCGCAGCGAGTCCCGCGTCGCGCCGAGGATCCGCGCGACGGCGTGCCACTCGGACCCGTGCTCCAGCTTGACGCTGAGCTCCTCGAGCTTCTTCGGCGGGGCGGCCTGGAAGCAGCGCGAGAGCGCGTCGCCCACGCCGCCGCCGTAATGCACGGCCCTGAGGCACAGGCGCGCCAAGGCGGCCGTGATCTCGCTCAGATCGTGCTCCTTGGTGGTGCGGTCGTCGCCGCCCTGGTCGGCGAGGCAGAGGACCTGGACGGTCGGGAAGGTCTCGAGGAACTCGGCGAGGATGGAGGTGTCGTCGAGCGTGCCGCGGCCGCAGAGCTTGAGCTTGCGCAGCGGGCCCAGCCGCGCAAAGGCGGCTGCGCGGGGGACCTTGCGCGTGCGCCAGGTGAGGGAGAAGTCGTCGACGCACCCGAGAAGGCCCGTGGAGATGCACGAGAAGAGCGCCGCGTCGCTGCTGGAGTCCACGGAGACGTCGAGCGTCTTGACGTGGCAGCTGAGGTGCGGGGAGCGCCGCAGGAGGCGCGAGAACCGCGACGCGTTCCGGGGCGTGAGGGATACAGACCCGAAGAGATGCGTGCGGGAGGAGCGGAGCCACGCGCGGCAGGTCAGGCTGCAGGCTCTGAGCGCGGCGTCGTCGTCGTGCAAGAAGTCAATGATGGTGTCGGTGAGTTCTGGAGGCAGTCGTTCACTGTGTGTACGAGACATGTTCTTCGCGCTTTGTCGAGAAAAGGGCGACAGATGCTATTTGTCTGCTGCGCAGAGTGAGTAGGTGACGCACGGCTGAGATCACTGGTGGATGATGTCGGGAGTGCAATCAGGAAGATTGAGAGCGTGCCCCTAGACCAGCGTTTTCTCCAATGTTCGCAACATGTTCCTGCCAGCAGATCGTACCGACGGCGAGCTTCAGCGCAGATGGAGAAAGCCCGAAGACTCTCGACGCCGCTTAGACACTCGCGGGTATCCGGCCCGGCCCATCCGCCACACTATGAAGCGCCTGAGCGTTCAACCAGTGAGTCGCTGTCCTCTTCCGTTCATGCAGAGCCTCCTCGGAATCTCAGAACCATGTCCTTTGTCCGGCGTCGAACTCTTTCGCCTTGCGCGCCATGTCCTACGCCACGATATGCAGAGGCTGATGACGACTCGCTCCTTGACATCGCTGGCTTCAGCCGAGCTTGAAGTCAAATGAAGACTCCGAGAGATTAGACGGTCTACACGGGAACGGGTCATCCTTCGACATGTGAGCTTAATTGAATAAATGAACTCTATACTGACATATCCGACATTGCAAGGTCGGAGACCACGCGTCTGCCATGGATGCGATTGCATCAACTCACGGAACACCGCCCGAAGCTAGCCCAACTAGACGCTGTCTGCGCAGGTCGTCTTCACGGGCAGCAGACGCAGCGCTCCATTCAGAGCCGCCGTGCTCGCAGCCCAGGGTCACCACGTCGGCATTGCCCATGTCGACTGCAGCTCCGCCCCTGCAATGGACGTCTTCGCAGCGTCAGGTGAACATGAAGGCAGGTGCGAGGAGTGCAGTGGAAGCCGTGGATGGCCATCATGCGATGAACCTGGTCATGCGCTATGGAGGTATGGTATATTGCAGAGGTACAGACATGGTCTAATTCCAGTCCTACTTGCGACTCGGTACATACTGTCACGGCCCGGTTGCCCTTCTCCATCCGAGTTATCTTCATGCATGATGGAACGACAATAATAGCCCGACGTCCGACCCCGCCTTGTTCATATCGTGTCCCCAACGGTCGCCAATCGGGAAGCGGTGTCAAGAGGACACGAGACCGTAGAGGGCACAATGCGCGCGAGATGTGAGTCCAACCAGTCTAGAACTCATTTACGGGCAACCGAGTCAGTGAAGCGCAAACTAACGAGTGATACTACTAGTGACAAGACATTTGGGACCGTGGGTCACGGCATTACTCCGCGTCGGCAGGAAGGTGAGGTGTTTCGCTCGGATTTAGTGATATTGTATTCAACATTCACAACGCTTATTCACAATTTCCAATGGCTGCTTTGAGATCACATCGCAAGGATGTGTGCCTGGTCAAAGTTAAATTGAGATGATCCATATATTTTTTCGAACACCCTAGCGTTGATTCTATCATTCCACGTATTCACGCCAAGACATACACCCGACTAACTGTATTATAAGGGTCAAACACCATTCACTATTACATAGAATACAATCTGCGCGATCTAGAGAAGTACTTTATGATCCAGGACTCAGGGTACGAACATGAGTTTGGGTAGAAGTCGTGCGAGCCGGAATAAAGATCGTACTCGTATGCGTAGTGGTGGCGCCCGTAATAGTAGTAACCGTAGCTGTGAGATGATTGCGGGTGCTGGTCACTGTGGTGGTCGTAGTGACGAGGACAGCTGCCTGAGGGACTGCCAAATGGTGAGCCTCATGAACACATGTAATGTGAAAAATAATAGACATACCAGCGTTCGCCCCGGACGCGAAAGCGATGGCGCCAAGAATGGCGGCGAAAATGGTAGACTTCAACATCGTTGAGATACGCGCAAATGAAGAGTGAGGTGTCGATGAGGTGTCGATGGGAATGAGGGAGGCTGGAGCGACCTCCTTCCAGCTTATATTCTATGTGCATAGGTGGCGCATAACGGCACGGCTATCTTGTTCTCCGCGATGCCCACAGCCGGATGCAAAGAGCCCAGCGGAAGAATGGTATTCAGTTCGTTCCGATCAAGTCCGCCCCGCGGAGCGGAAGTTTGTTTGATATATTCGGGGAATGCCTGGCTTCGAGGAATGGCAATATTGGCCCGTGTTGTACTGCTCAATAAAAGGAGTTGCTCCGTCGCGGATTCTAATGATGACCGCACCACTGCGGCAACGGAACCAGCAGGAATCAAAAAATTCCGCGCTTCCGGATACTGTGGCCCTCGGTTCTATCGGATGCAATCCAAGGCCGCGCTATCCGATCGACACTTTCGTAGTTGTCTTCCATTCGCGCCGCGAAGTATTAACCAATATATCCACTCTGACTGCGAAGTTAGTCATGATGTGGTATTCACAACTGGGCGATTCTTTCTTTCCAGTCAAAGATAAAACCGTGTTCATATTCGCCGCCGGCTGAGGCTGACAGACGCAATCCCAATAATCTCGGCGAATTCACAATGGCCAAGTGGATGCCATTTCTAGGGTCCATACATTCTGAAGTCTTGGGACACTTGGAATACAGCCGCCAACGAATGGTCAATGCGCATTCATCTCTTTCCGGACCACTCGGGACATCCAAGAATGACGTTGCACCCGCCTCTGTCACGGGAAGCGTCTCCGACATTCGCTTCCGTCTATGTCTTCGGAAAGAATCTCCGACATTTGCACCAGCTTCCGCTTCCGCTTCCGATGACTTAGGCCGGAGCAGCAGCTGTCTGTGCGTATCCGCGGTGGACGCAACAGGCTTCGGAGGCAGAGTGGGAACTTCTGTTCACATATAAGCTGAGGAAATACGCAGAGTTTATCATCCACCATACCCCACATACCAACTGCCTCTTCACCACGTCGACACCATGTACCGCATCAAGCAATTGACCCTATGCGCTCTTGCAGCCACCTTCGGCACTGTTGCTGCCGGTAAGTCAACGACGCACACATTGCCACATAATGACGTCTGTACTGACCTTCGTGTGCAGTCACCTACACCAGAACGGCGACGCAAGTCGTGTTTGACGATGTTACTAGTACCAACGTCCTCACTCGAACTGTCACGGAAACAGACCAGGCCCTTTCCACTACTACCGTGACGCATACGTATCTCACTCCGACCTACACCACTACGACTGCAGCAGCCCCGCCTCCCCCGGATCCCTGCCTCATAGATCCTTGCTTATGTGATCCTTGCTTATGTGATCCCTGTGCTTGTCCGCCGTTTATCTGCTGACCTGACTCGTGTGTTGTTGATGCTTTGCACTTTGTACTTTATCATTGCATCATACTTCCTTTGTATTTAATTGTATTCACTCTATAACTCCCTACAATTTGACTATGTCACATAAGCCCCTTCGCCGATATCAAGGAGGAGATAAATCCTTGTCGTCAATTTCCGACCATTTCGTAAAAATTATAGCATTTATTTCTCAGCCTAATCGTACATTTGATCAATTTAATGTAGTATCGAAGGTAGTATTAAAAGACGTTCCAACCATCCTAGGTTGATTACGACGCCGTAATTAGAATATTTCGGAAACTGGAATTTGATGCGGAAAGTAGTATTCGCGACGTGTGTAGCACGCCGGGATTTTGAGATTTTTAGATCACCTGGAAATGGTTAGAGAATGAGATGAAGTAAATACATATTTGGTGCATGGTTATAGGCACGCTAGAAATGAAGCTAGAATAACTTTTTGGGCGCCAAAGCAGTTTATTTTCTCTAAGTCGCAATATTTCCGTTTCTGTGAGCCACAGAAAGATGATCGGGCACTCACATCATTTTTCTATGGCTCACAGAAACGGAGATATTTTGACTTACAGAAAATAAACTACTCTGACGCCCAAAAATGTTATTCTAATTCCATTTCTAGCGTGCCTATAGAGGCCTATAACAGGACCCCTGATAATCCCCATAAGAGGCTGGCCGGGAATTTGGCCATTCGTGTCCGGACAGATTTTGGATTTTTTGTCCGGACTCCGA